>VZSZ01001788.1:403733-429995 GCA_013398815.1 Ibidorhyncha struthersii | reverse complement strand
GCAAGGAGGCGGGGGGAACGTGCCAGAAAACACCTGAAACTTTGCTATGAATATCGGAATACTACTTTATGTTAGTTGCTCAGATACTATAGCGATGGATGAGAAGAAAACCTTTAGGCAGATGCTCTGAAGAGTAACAACTACAGTCATTATTAAGGCACATCATATATCCCTTTTTAAAAGCAAAATGAAAGCAAGCATGGAGCTGGTTTTTTGGAGGAGTACTTAATGCGCATAAAACCAGAAGTGCTCATGCATATTTCCATACCTGCCTTCATCCCTAGGTCCTAGAGCAACAGGCTTTTTTTGCTGTGTAGATATTAAAACAAACACTGCCACCAATCACACTACCACCCATCGCTCTACTTACGACTGCCTGAGAATTCTTACTTGAAATTCTTTGCAAAAGGTATCCTAAACTTTCCTGCAAATTTCTCTCTGAAGAATGTTACGTTTCCTTCTTATTCCAGTTTTTCTGTGGAACCTTTCTACCTGGAAAGATACTCAAATCTGGGTGTGTTGTTTCATGACTAAGGCAGCTGAATATTCTACTGTGAAAGTAGCTCTGTAATAATAGGTAAATGTTTATAAAAAAAAGTTATATGTCTTGTGATGCTCCAGAGTTGAAGAGCAAAGGAGAAGCAGTTCTTGAAATCATAGTCAAAGACTGAAAACTAGTATCAATCTTAGAAGAAATCTGCTCCTGAGGTGGAAGTCAAAACCCAGTGCCTAACTACAGCTGATGTGGTACACAACTGAATCTCAGTATTACAGCCAGCAGCATTATCTGGGACAGGGCACTAGCCACAAAGCTAGATTTAAGAAAAACAAAATGAAAACAAAACCAAAAAACCCAACCCCATCTACCAGAGTCTTCACTTCTCCCTTTAAATGTTTCAACATCCATATTAGTGCTTTTATTATGGCAAATGACACAGCCATTTCTGCACTGATGAAGCTGCCAAGGAACAGATGATACACTCACTTTGGCCAACACCAGAGGAGGGCATCTTAATAAATACTAGAGAGAAAGAATGGGAGGTCATGCTCTTGGAAAAAGAATGGAAATCTACTCCTGAGGGAAGTAGAGCGAGTGGCCTACTTAGCGAGTAAGCCTCTCGCCCTGTTCTTTGGCCATGTTTTGGAAGCAAAAATAGCTCTACTTGCTTCTAGGAAAGGTTTCTGAGCAGCTCAAGAGAACACACAGCTAGCAATAACTTGATTGCTCTATTTTCACAGCCAGTTTAAGGCTGAAGATTAAGATTCAAGATAAAGAAAACTGTTGTGGCATTTCAGCTGACTCGGGTCATCACACAGTAGGAAGCAGCTAGAAAAAGCAGGCCACATCTTTCAGTAGAGGTTTGCATTTTCTTTGTATTAAGCTTGATAGCAGAATTCTAGCATAAGTCAGCTTTGGAAATGCAGGAAATTCAGAATCGTGCCCCAGTCTGAAGTTCTTGTTTTATGTGCCACCGTGCTTGTGACCAATTTAGGGCTATTGAAAAAGCAAACGGTCCATCAAAGCACCTAGCTCTGCCCTGTTTTCATCAACATGAGGCAGTGTACTTAAAGGGAAGTCGGGTTATTCTCACCATCTGCCTGATATTTGGAAGCTGCTTTTGTGGTCTCCTACCTCTGTCCAATGATTTTGTGAGAAGAAATTTCAGCTCCTAGATGCACCCCAGAACACCAGAGGTCAAACCCAATGCCTAAGTAGACAAGTTTCTTTGAAGCCTTAGATACTGTGTGCACACAACCATCTAGGTATAACAATAAACTCTTCAATAACACCTCTGCTGGTAAGCTGGCCAGAAAGCAAAGACACCTTTTACACTTGACGGCTAATCTCTAACAGTCTTCTTTCATGACCCAATGAGATACCACTTTTTTTTTTTTTTTTAAGACTGCGCTCACTTCTTTGCATACAGCAAGAAGCTTTTGAATGATAAAGATAAGACCTCAAGGACTTACCCCCCAAACCCGATCATTCAATATAGTTTTTAGTGACTTGAAAAGTGAAAAGTTTTTTGCTTTTCTTTTTAAATGCAGATTCACATTATTTAGCTGGAAAAGTTCCTATCCAAGTCCCACTACTGAAGCAGTAATTGAAAAAAGGTCTGAATTTCTAGGGAGAACATTCCCTAGAAATCTACTTAGAGCGAGTGCAATTTTGCCATCATTCTTAAATTTATTTACAAGTTTAAATGTTTTATACACCTCAATTTACATAGTAGGGAACTTGGTATTACATTTTATAACAATTTACAGTCAATAAAAAGAAAACCAATATGCATAATTAAAATTAACCTTTATTACTCCAAAAACAGATGCCAAATATGCAGTATATTTCTGTTGGCATATTTCTAAAATACATGTACAACTGTAACTAATCAGCCTAGACATTTGGTATACTGTTTTATAACATTTCGGAGTTCTCCGACACTGCACTGGGATGTCACTATAGTAAGCTGACAAAAATAGGCAAATAGAAACTTATCCTGGTTTTGAAAGAAAAAAAAAAAAAGCATGTACTTTTACTAAAAAACTAGGTTATAATCAAGCATTACACTCAGAAAATTCTAAAATACTATGTTACTTCTAGTTTTAAGTGTAGCGACCAATTTCCATTCCCATTTATTGGCACAAGCCCCATTATTTTCATGTCCAAGAATGGTAACCTTCAACATTAATATGCCAATAAAGATCCTCTCTGCAACAGAAGTTTACAGTCCCAAGACTCTACAATTAATTGTGCAGAAAGATTATGATCAAGAGGAGTTATTCCTAAAAACCAGTTCCACGAGACCAGAATAATACTGGCATATAATTGCTAGCAATCACTTCCATTTGATTGGAAACTGCTTTTGTTTTCAAAAACTTTTTATTATCTTAGAATTTCCAGAGGTTTCTATAAGGGCTGAAAGAAAAGGTTTTATTTCCCTACTTCTACTGTAGAACAGAACTGGGAATGTTATTTGAAACAACACATGCTTCAAACATTTTCTGAACTACTCTTTAGTGAGCAATATTGTCCTCTTTGAAGAAATTATCTGTTGGATTATCAAACGCCCATACATAGTATTAGTAGAAACTAATTCTGTAGAATCTCCAGCAGTGTAAAAGCACTGTTATCCATCTACTGCAGTAATAAAAAAAACCCAAAACCTAAGAATCTTGTCAGCAGCACATCAGAGGTCACAGGTATTTCTCTTATCCCTGCCACGGTTCTGCCCAAAACATGGTCCAAAGACATGTTTAGCCTGTTGATTTTGGATTAAAGTTTCTCTCCCAGCCATATGTGTGTGTATTTTAATCCCAAGAGCACTGAAAACACAATCGCTAATGTTTTTTTTTCTAACATGGAGCTCCTACAAGTCCCTTTAATAGAGGTGCACTGTGCAGCTGCTTCCTTCTTAGAGATGTTTTGTTAGATTTCTAAATAAGAAGTCTTCTTTAAAAGTGATCTCTAGCCTCAAACAGAGTATGAGCGTAAGTTAGACTACGCTCTACTGTTTTACAAATCAATGTCACTATCCATAAAACATTCCATAGCACGTGTTGTGGGGTATCACTTCAAACGCACATGCAGCAGGATGACCTGGGAAGCTATGCCAAAATACACCAGCATATATGCATGTTTTTCTTCTCAGCTTCAACACATTTGACTAAACCAAAATGCTGAATTCAACCCTGAGATTTATCCTTCAGAATAACTTCTCGTGGGAAGAGTACAGGGAGCAGAGGATGAGGAACTTGCTTTATTTTGTGTGTCTTATTCTGATGAGACACAACAAATAGATGAGTAACAGAAGCTCACAAGAGACAGGATAATATTAAAGTGTCACTAATGCCATACACACATCAGGAAGGGAAAAGAAGGCTATGCTGCATAAGACTACTGCATTGCTAGATGTACATTCCTCAAATTATCAGTTACTGTATCCCAGAAGTTATCATCTTACTTCTAGTTTTTTTCCCTCTAGAACAATTTGGATTTCTTTGGCATCCAAAGTCTCGTATTTCAATAGAGCTTCTGCTAAATTCTTGTGTTCTTTTGCATGAGTCTTCAGGATGTTCTTTGCTCGCTCATACGAGTCCTAATATTAAAAAAAGGTGGAAGGAGATTTTAAGACTTTAGAACAACACAACAGCCAAATTCCACTTTAAAAATTGTTTCCAGGTAAACACAGTTTGAAACAAACATTTAAAGTTGTGCCTTACATTTCATAGCTGGTACAGCTCCTTTCTCATGAAGGTTTAAAATCTAGCTGACATAATTAATGAAAAAAAACAAAACCCCAAACTTTATGCCACCTTTGTGTTTTGCAGAAGTAGGACTAAAAATAAAATCCTGAGACAGACCTTAGTATTTTTACATATGACTTAGAAAAGACTTACTAGATTTGAAAAGTTACCGATTAAATTAACTATAATTCATTTTACATTAGGAGCATTCAGGAATGTTCCTCAAAGACTCAAGTTTTTAAAAGCTTATCAAACTCTCAAAGTATTACGTGCTTTTAAAACGCTGAAAGCTACCCAGCAAGTCTCCAGCTGCTGCAAGTAGATGCACATTGCCAGCATTACCAGCTTCAAATTTAACTTTTAGTTCTACACAGATAGTTCTTACATGACCAGTACAAGTCAGTTCAAGAACAGCTACAGCAAAAGCATTAATCATTGAAATATATATTTGTGATACGAATAATTCTCCTGCCTGTACCAAACTAATTCAGATTACCAGAACAGTGATCTGGAAGTTCTGTGATTATTGAATGTTACAAATTTCCTTAAGCATCTGACACTGGTCACTGTGAGGAACAGGATACTAAAAAGGCAACTCTCTGATCTGATAAAGCCATTCCTGTGATTCTATACAAAACGATTTAGCTGCAAGTTATGAAATGTGGGAGTAACACAAAACATTCACATCTGTTCTAAAACAATTCATAGCCATACTTTTTTTCCTATGAATTGAATAGGCAAAAAAACAAATCCTGACCAAATGTAAAAGGAAGTGTTAAAGACTGTATTAAAGAACGTAACACCACCAACTTCTTTCTCACTACTCGCACGTGACAATCACCAAAAAGTTTTGTTATGCAGAGATTCAAAGTTGCAGCTACATTAAATACTTGGGAATACTTCCATCCACCTGTGTATTTTCACCAGTATACATTACCAAACTGAATAATCAAGTAAGCTGATGCTGAACTCATCTCAAATGTATCAGAGCGGAGGGGGAGAGAATCTTACCCGTAGAAGTGTTCTTACTTCTTGTTCAATTGCAGACTGTGTTTCAGGGCTAACTTTCCCCGTATCAGTATAGGTCATAACACCAAGCTAAACAACAACAACAAAAATATCTTTATCTTGCCACTGTTGCGGTAACACACCTAAAACACAGTAACAGCTTCATCACCTATTGCTTCTACTAGCAAACAAATAAAAACATTAATCAAATGTTTGCTGAAGTGCTTGCAACAGAAGCAAAACAAGAAGCCTATTCATCAGCTATGTAGTCACCGCAGAGTTCTATTTCAACAGGTCACAGTACAGATCCTGATTAAACATCTTATTAAANCCCCCCCCCCGCAACTCCAAGATAATCTTCAATTCCAAAATGTTTGGGTTTATTATAACCATTTTCTGCAGACATTAGTAACTTTCAAGATAATTTTGAGGTGAAGATCTTGCAAGCTAAACTGTCAAATATAGAGGGTTTTTTAGTTGACTTCTTTGTAGCAGGGCCAGTCAGAAGGCTTACTTTCTTTTTTGCCAGAAGCACTTAGTCTCTGTGATCACTGGCAGCCAAATAGGCATTTAGTTACAGAACATTTCTTTGTACCATATGAATATTTAAGGATTAATGATACTACCTTCTCGCTCATTCCAAATCTAGTCACCATCAGTTTTGCAATTTTAGTAGCATTGTCAAAATCACTGGAAGCACCTAGATAGCAAACAGATTTAAGTTAGTTATTGAAACCAAGTTAAACATGCCAGTCCACAAGCTCCGATCAAAAATTCTTTTAACTGCCCGTCAGCTGACCTGTTGTGATGTGATCACTTCCAAATATGAGTTCTTCTGCTACTCTTCCTCCCATACAGACATCCATCTGTGCAAGCAACTGGGATCTAGTTTCACTCCATCTGTCGTTTTCTGGGAGCAATGATACCTGTAAGATACAGAACTGTGGTCAGGTAACAACAAACAGAATACATACTGAAATAATCTGAAAAATATTCTTGTTTATATCCACATTAACTTGGATAAAGTTCAACAGAAACAGACATAACAGAAATATTTTTCTGTTCAAATGCTTGGCAGCTAAAGGCAGAATAGAAAAAATTAGGGATATCTATGCTAGAAACAAGATAGATAACCGATTAGGTTTAGGGAGAGACACACAGGACAAAGAACAACTTGATAAAGGATGCTTGTGTTAAAAGTACAGTTGAGCAATGTGTCTACTTTCCAGTCCTCTAGACATGCAGAGTTTCATTCCTGGGTACTACTTTAACTGCAGCAGAATCAAACACACTTAGATTTCTTTCCTTGTGCACGTGAACTATTATACTAGCATATGCTGTTTTATTTCAAAATGAAGGGAAATAGCTTTCTATCACACAGAAAAGACAACCAGTGAGTTCTCCAACAGATTGCTCATAACTGAATATTTCAACATATTACAATATGCTTTAACGTAATTACAAAAAATAGCATTGTTTGCAAATTCCTCAACAACACTCAACCAACCTAAAATTCTAGAAATACTCACATGTCCAAGTGTTGTTCCTCGTGTCATGATTGTAGCTTTGTTGATCGGCATAGCATCCTTAGTATAATATGCAATGATAGCATGTCCAGATTCATGGTAAGCAGTGATGGTTTTGTTTTTCTCATCAATTTCTACACTTCTACGTTCAGGTCCTTAAATGGAGGAACATTAAATAAACTTTTTTGTACAGCTGACTTCCACAATCCACACATTACATAATACTCAAACAGAGCACAAAGTAGCTAAGGAAAAGCATGCAAGCAAAATTAACTAATGCTCATCAAGTGCAAAATGTTTACGAGTAGGATTTTAATGTCTATAGTGGACCTCAATATACTCTACACAGACAAGTTGCTTTTAAAGGAATAGATTTAAAAATGCAGTCTGAGTATCTGAGAAAATTCCACTTCTTCTCTCAAGTATGAGCAGACCAGATTTTTAGTGTATACGCCTCAGATGTTTAAGTTTTGTGTTATCATGCAACAAGTTAGTTAAACAGAAGTTCCAGGTTTCTGTTCATTTATTCTCTCCTTTCCTTTAGGAATAACTAGGGGAAGGGTAAGAAATCAAGCCTGTGTCTTCCTCTAGGCTCAAAAACAACATGCAGCGTTTCTGATTAAAAAAGTGCATAAAATTTTAAAGAATGTATTCCATTCTAGATTTTACATACTACTGTCTGGTCTCAAAAGGTTCTATTCAGAGACAGAGGACTTACTTGTTTAAAAAACAAAAAAAGAAAAAAGAAAACAACAACCATACCAAACCTAAAAACAACAGCACAAAAACTTCTCTCTTATAAAAGTCTTAATCACGAAAAATCAAGAAAAGGCCTGTGTACTGTAACATATATATATGGCTTTTATATAAAATCCTACCCATTAGAATTTTGTCCTTGGAGAATTCTAGTTCTTTCATGGTTACCATATCTTTTCCATCAACAGCTGCCTTTAAGGCAGCTTGATTTACAAGATTCTCAAGCTCTGCTCCAGAAAATCCTACTGTGCCTCGTGCAATTATTTCTGGATCAACAGCTGTGGAGAAAACCAATCAAACTTGTCATTAGGGTCCATACTGCTCCTGAAAACGCTTATATCATGAAGAAATACCAAGAAATGATCAAATTATAAGCAAGAATCATGTTCTATTAAAAACAATGTGTTAAACAAAACATATTCAGCTTTAGAAGAAATAAAGCCTAATTCTCAAGGCACTATATACTGCTGAGGACTAGAAAGAAACACTGCCCTCAGAAAACTGTTCTAACACCACATACTAGACAAGTTTTGTGTTCTTTACTGAGACACATGGTAAAGCCACAATTGCTGACGGAATAAAGGACTAATACATGAGCATGCTGATCCAATATAAAAACTGTTACATTAAAAGATATTACAGTAAAGTATTTACTTACACGGATCATACTTTATTTTATTAAGGTACCACTTCAGGATTTCTGTACGACCTCTTACATCAGGCTTTGGAACAGTAACTTGCATATCAAAGCGACCAGGACGTATTAAAGCACTAAGGGGAAAGACAATTTAATACATTGACTTAAAAATGCTGCAGTAAACTGTTACTAACGTATATAAGGAACAAAAATCCATCTGATGTTTTCTAAAGATATCTACACAGACTATGTCTGGTGTGCGGATGCAAAGAATACATTTTTCTTACCTGTTTGTAAAAAGACAGATGAAAGATGTTTATTACCAAGCCATTCTGTAGGGGTTTTTTTGCATTTGAAAATTTTGCATTGTGAACAAGGAATGCAGCTAGTCAATTTAAGTAGAAAAACTTCCTGAAAGTTTAGATGCTTAGAAGCATGTTAGTTATTTCTCCATATTTAACTCAACAACCTTTTAAATGCCAAAACCTGGTCAATAAATGTCCTTTTCAAGAAGGAAAAACGCCAGCTATAACACTTAATACTTCAAGATTATCACAAGCAACTTTGTCATTGTTGTGGGGTTTTTGTGTTTATTTGTTTTTTTAATACATGCTCTGTAGAAGTGATTGATACATTATACTCACTTATCTAATGCTTCAGGGAAGTTTGTTGCACCAATAATAACAACACCTTCATTAGGTTTAAACCTGTATGGAAAAAAAGGGTGAGAATGTTGGGGGGGCTTTTTGAAGACAGAATTCAGACCTTTTTTTTTGTGTCAATAACTACTTCTGCTTCTTATTTTGCATGACCTCAACTGGCCAGCCAAAAACATGCTGTCGAACCACAACGTGATTGAAGAACGACCATGTTTAACCCAGCAACTGGTTAAAAACATGCCCTGATCTCAGAGTTGAACTTCTCGCTTTAGATATATAGCCAGCCTAAAAAATTGAGAAATTACTTAAAATAATTGCAGCTATTATGTTACTACAACTCAGAGGCAACTGAGTTACTCATGTTACTATTACATTCTTTACAGTAAGGCCATTAATGCTACTGTTGGCAGTACGAGAAAATAGTCATAAGAGCATCTTAAATTTATATCCTTGAAAGCATTGAAAAAAAATTACAAAAAACATCAAAGCTGTCAAGGAAGAAAAATACACCCAAATATGCAAAATACCCATCAGTCAAGCACCTTCTACGCCCTCAGAATCCATATATTTACCCATCCATTTCAGCAAGAAGTTGATTAATGGTCTGTCTTGAATAGGGATGCATTGGAGATTCAATTCTCTTCCCACCAACAGAGTCCAACTCATCAATAAATATAACACATGGTGCATTTGCTTTTGCTTCCCCTGTCAAAAGAAAAATAGCACAAAGACATTTCAACTACACAAAAGAACAGTCAGTGTATCATGTAATTTAGGATTCTACTATTTCTATTACTCTTGGATTACAAAGTGTTCTATTAGAAATCACCAGAATTGTCTTGATTTTAGCCTAAAAAAAACCAAAATATGTTTTTGAAATAAAACGATACTAAGAGAAGCAGGGTTCTTCATCTACACATCATCTTACTCTTATCACGCTACAAAAAATTAATAGTAAAACAGATTAAGAAATTCGTTGTATTTTGTATCCGCTTCCTACAACAGTTTATTTCATATGCTTGGGTAGAGAACATTGATCTATTAAATAAAAATAATATGAAATGTGATGGGTCTAATCATTCACTGATTTTAATAGAACCTGCTTGTGAAGACCTCACCCTCCAGTTTGCAGGCATTAAAAACACAAACTAAAAATGCAGTAATAAACTTTAATACCATTGACTGGTACCTGCATACCAGGATGCAACTCATCTCACCCAGCTAGACATATCTGTAACATTGATAGTAATGTACAAGTCAGTCATCTAAACTTCTGTAGTCAACAGAAATGCACATTTTAAGGTACCACACGTTATATTTTGCATCCCTTCCATGTGAAGCAAGTCACATTTCTTCTACAAATGCAAACTACTTTCTACATTGTATACGCCGGACACTATCATTATTCCATTTAAAAGACAAGTCGAATTCCCCCCTCCCCAATAATATTTATTTGCATACTTAAAATAGAAAGCCTCTTCCGTGAAAGTTACCAATCTAAACATTAATTTTAAAAGTTGCATTATAATACTCGTTATTCTGGGCCTGTTGATAGGCGTGAGAAAGGAAATCTCCACTTAGTGAGATTTCAGCTTACAGGATCACTGTGATCCCATAAAACCATAACTCAGAGAAAGAAAAAAAGACAATATAAAAACATAAGGGAAGTAATTGATAAAGCTAACACTATTTTTTTATCTTAAGTTTACAATTTAATTCAAATTGACAATAATTTACATATGACAGTAAGTAAATTACACTTTTAAATATTGTGTTTAGTTTATAGGACATTACATTTCTAATTAAATTATTTCTATTCTCTCTGGGACTCTTGTAACATCAGTTATAATGTCTGCTACAGTTTTGTCTGACAACTAACAAGATTCTACAGTTAATTGATACTCCCAGAAGTCTGAGATTTACCTAAACAATTAAAGTTTTATTTATTAGCCTCATATACTACTACTTTCCAGTACCAGAACTGTACCAAATCAAACCTTGTAAACAACACTGAGTACTTAATCTCGCATTTTAGAAGATTTCAAAACCACAAATATTTAACTTACTGAATAGGCTTCGGATGCGACTAGCTCCTACACCAACAAACATCTCATCAAACTCAGATCCAGATGCATAATAAAATGGAACATCAGCTTCACCAGCTACAGCCCGCGCGAGAAGAGTTTTACCAGTACCAGGTGGTCCAACTAACAGAATACCTAAGAAGAGAAACAAAAAACCAAACAACAACAAAAACACCAAACCCACACAGTCTTAATTGTATAAGTACTGTTTCTTCCATGCATTAGAAGAAATAATTTACACTTGGCTTCAAAAAGCTGTTAATATCCCATTTCAGATACTGCTTATTACTTGCAGTCTGAGACAGCTTCTTAACAGATCTAGATACACTGACCCATACTGAAACAACAACAGAGACTTGTAATACTATCAAATAAAAACAGAAGCCTGAAGTATTCTACAAAGGTACTGCTGAGTTTAGCAGCTGAATCCCTAACAGTGTCTTCTTCAAACTGACATTTTTCCTAGCCATTTCTGAAAGTGGAATTTCTTTTTTTTTTAATTAAATTAAATCATTCCAAGTAACTGACTTTGAACAGTGTAGAGCACGAACAGGAAACAGACTTATCAGGTTTACATATTTCAGATTCACTTGGCCTTCTACTATGATCAAGCTTAATCATGCTTTTAAATTAAAACATTTGTTTCTGAACTGTCTAAAGCAGTTAGCAAGCCCTGAAGGTGCTGAAAGCTGTATAAAAGAAATAAAGGCCTTTTAAAAGTTCAGTTACATAACCCCCCCGTCTTTGAAAGTAAAGGACTACTGTATATTAGTTTAATAACTAAAGAAGGCACAGTAAGTTTTATCTAACCTCAACATACTCATTTGCACAATACAGGTTCTTTTTTTGACATTTTTTCACTATCAAAGAATAGTTTGGGTTGGAAGGGACCTTTAAAGGTCATCCAGTTCAACCCCCTGCAGTGAGCAGGGACATCTTCAACTAGATCAGGTTGCTCAAAGCCCAGTCCAACCTGATCTTGAATGTCTCCAGGCATGGGACATCTGCCACCTCTCTGGGCAACCTGTTCCAGTGTTTCACCACCCTTGTAAAAGATTTTGTCATTCTGTCTAGTCTGAATCTACTGCCTTTTAGTTTAAAACCATTACCCCTTGTCCTATCGCCAACAAGGCCTGTTAAAAAGCCTGTCCCCATCTTTCTTATAAGCCCCCTTTAAGTACTGAAAGGCTGCAATAAAAAGTCTAAACTTATGTTACGTATCTTTCTCAGATGAGAAAATGTACAACAGAATTAAGAATTTTTGTAACAGTAAGCTATTAACTTTAAAAAAATATATCCTTATAGAAACAGCTAAAGGAGGGGAAAAAATACAGACCTAAAAACCTCTGGGCTACATAAAGTTCTACTCAAAAAGGCATTAACACCAATCATGCATAACGTTATCAGTAAATATTTTTTTATACTATGTTATGTGCTGTGACAAAGTACAAGAGTTTTTGTAGTTCAGTACATAACACAACAGTACAGAACATAAAAGGTTCACTTGGGACTTCAAAAGAAATATTGATTCTTAACCCTGTAAAGAAGGCTGCTAACAATGATAAACACAGGTTTGACTTTTAAAAGGCTTTTTGCCTGGAATCTACAGTCCGCTGCTTTGCACTGTCATATGTTATTACCCCTAATGTTATTACTGAACTTCTACCATGTGTAAGATGCATCCAGGCATCTTTGCTTTTTCCATCTGAGCATCTCCGATACCTCAAAGTCTCTACGGGGGTAGGCAGTAATGACTGATCTTTACATATAGGGAACTGAAGGTAAGACAGGAAACATGCAACATAACTGCCTTAACCTCCACTCCCCCACCCCAGGGTACTTCATTTAAGGATATCCATTAATAAAGAAGCTTTCACAACTCTCTCTGAAGATTCACTTCTGACTCAAATATTTTAAACAGGGAAATCCCCTACCTATGTCTACCATTATTTCACTATTTTTCCCAAATACAAACTAAATACAGCAGTAGTACTTAGGCCCATTTAGGTTATATATTTTTTTGGTTCCCTAACTAAAAGAAAAAATATTCAGAAGCGAGGCTGTAAATTAGTCATTCAGCATAGAACAAAGCTACAAAGACAGCCACGGCTACATATGATTTTCACTTCTGCTGAGCAATGATGTTTACCTTTTGGAAGTTTGCCTCCTAGTACAGTAAATTTATGTGGATTTTTCAGGAATTCCACAACTTCTTGCAATTCCTGTTTAGCTTCTTCAACCTGCATGTTAAAAAGATGCCACAAAATACAACTAAGCATTTATAAAATTTTGAATCTTTTTTCTAAGTGGGTTTTGTATTAGACTTTAAGTCTCCAATTGTGTACTGATCAAAAATACAAAACAGAAAGTGGAGAATTTGTGTGGATACTGACTGTCCATGAGTTTAATTCAACCTATCTCCTAGAACTATTCAGAGGAATCAGTAAACGCTGAAGTTAATAATACCAAAGGAATAACCAAGCAGGTCAAGACCAGATCTGATCAACAAGACAAACACAGAAACAAAAACTACACATCAACATACTAGTCCAATTAGTTAAAAACAGATTAATTCTATCTATTTGTCCAAGGGGAAGGAGAGGGGAAGGTCCTCATTTTGCCACTGACAGCCAAAGAATAGTTGAATAGAAAAAAATCAAGGCATCCCATGAGCGGTGACATGCCCACTTCTTTCTGGAAATCTCCATATCTCCTGTCCTAATATCAGCTATCCGAAAGAGATGGTACTCAGAGAGAAACGTTCAAATGGCATTACCATCTTCCTGTATTGGTCAACTTCTGCAAAAAATAGATTAACATGGTACTTATTGCCTGCCTTTTGCTATTCTAGTCTTAAAAAATGTGATTTAACTAGTCAAGAGTGCACCTTTTACAAGGTATTAAATGCCACAAAGATATAAAATAGAACAAGCGTGGTTAAAACCTTCCTTGCTCTTGGAGTGGTCAATATCTATAAGGCTTCTGTTCATACAAAGAAATTTCTTGAACAGAGTAAGACATTCTTCAGGCTTGCTTGACTAATCTTTGTGAGAACTCACACACACTTTACTTTTGAACTTACCCCTTTTACATGCTCAAAGGTGACATTTTTCAACTGGATTGGATCAACTGCTGCATCAAAGATACTCGATGTTCGAAAGCGTACTAATAGCAAACAGCACATGATGAACAACAAATTTACATATGAAGTAATTTCATTCCAAGACTGAACTTTGCACTTGAATGCATACCATTAATCCACTAATTTTACATCTGCCTTTTTAAAAGGGCATGTTTCCATTTACAAGTGCCCAACAAGAAGTAAGATTAATTTATTTAAAAATAAAAAAAATCTTTAAAATATTTGCAGTTAATTCAGTAATGTAAGTGCTTTTTAGTCATTTGTAGTACAGAAAGCCGTGCATCCAAAAGAGGGTACACAAAGCCAGAAGTTCTTCTTCAGTGTTTTTGCACATATCCTAACTTTCTTGAGACCCAGGTGACAACTTAGCATGAAATTTAAATTCTCCATTTACATTAGCTCAGCCTTTTATCATTCCACCATTTGCAACAGATTTCTCAAGCTGACAATTTGGCCATGCAAGTACCTAGTTGCTATAAACTAGGCTATGATTACAAATAAAAATCAAACCATTTTGCCTACTGCTGACCTAGAAAATGCATCATCTAAATTCAAAGACAAATACGTAACTGGCAAACAGTCTGACTACTACTCTGCTTGGTTCCATGTAATTTTTTAACCAGAAGAATTAAAATAATTATACTAACAGACAACTTTTCTGTCTCTATAAACACTTTGTCACTCTATTGTCTGAAAGGCTGTAGCCAAAAGGAGTAACTAACTCTCCTCTTTCATTAGTACATTGAAATGTTATCTTAAAACAATCATAATGTCAAAACATTTAATTTGTGCTAAACTTGCAGGAAGAAACAATGCAAGTGAAACAGTGGGGGGAAAAAAAAATAACTAACCAGCATCAGAAAAGGAGCCTTTCCCAGGTAAAAATGACGAGTATATAGCAAGATAGAAACAAAGAACAAAGAGAAAGAAAGAAAGCAAACGTGATCTTCTTAAGGAATCTGTAAAAGAAACAAAAAAAGTTTTAAAATGGGCTGAAATAAATTACTTTCTGAATGCAAAGACAAGATACATGAACTAAAACAACTTACCAAGTGTTTTTTGCAGGAATACCTGTGCTTTCAAAAAGCCTTCTGCAAAACCAGTTTTAAAAGCATCCTGGTGTGCTTCTGGGATGTTTTTTGTTTTCATTAGTGTATCTAAGTTTTCAACATCAATTCTTCGCTTTCTCAGGATAAAGCCCTAAAATATTTTCCACAGCAGCATTAGTATACACTAAGTTTTGATAGTTAACTCACTAACTGGCTAGCATAGGCGAGAGGCAAAAATAAAAATTACAAAAGTATTCAGGGTTAGTTAGATGACACAGGGGAGTAGCTTGAGTGTGGAATCACAATGGCTCCAAGCAGGGGCACCTTAGTTTTTACCCAACAGGTCAGGTTCAGAGCCCTCCTGGACCACAGTTCCAAATAGAAAATACAGCCTAAGGCAGATTTGTACACAACTAGCTTTGTACGCTGGATTCCGTGAGAGTTATTGGCTTAAGCTTTTTGCTTCACGAAATCAACTTAAATTATTTCCCAATGTGAAGTATCTCTGTAAGTATAGTTTTGACAGAGCTTGATCAAATGTATCTCATATGCCCTACCAAATTTAAGAGCAGCACTGCACGGAGCTAGCTCTGGTTTGTCTTCATCTGTGGTATATCTACTCCACAGATGAACTAAACCACATGTGCCTAGAAGGGGAGAGTTCAAAGCTAATTTACACACACAGTAAGATCAAATGCTTTAATTAGCCTGACTTCTGTACTACCAATTAGAAGCAAAGAGTACCTAGGTTAACTTGGTTTTGTTAAGTGCTTGGCTACCCCAAGCCTGGATAGTTATCTGCTGAATTAAAAGTATATAAGTGAGTTTGTAGCCCACAAACCAACCAAATTTAAATTTTTTTTATCTTAAAAATGTACTAGCCACAAGTAAGTCTATTCTTAAATATTAATCACATGCTAAACTGCTTAAAAAAATACATTCTTGTATGTTAAACTAGCCGTATTTCTATTTAAAACAAATACTTCATTTGACTCCAAGCTATTTTTAACAAAGCCATGAAAACACAGTATGAAGAATTTTATTTCTAGAGTTTAAAACTCCGAAATTACTATCCTAAAAAATTCAAATTATCTTTACATTGATGATATACGAAGCAAATCTGTGTATTAGTAAAAACAGTATGTTGTCATGAGCTCAAGTTTTGAATTAAGATTTCTTTTTTTACACTAGTGAAACAAAACACCCTTGGTAAATTGTTAAGGTTCATTCAAGAGAAAGAGATGGTCTGAGTAAGGCCAGAACAACTTCATAATCCTAATTGTATTTACCTTCAAAAGTGAAGAAAGTGAATTTCTTGTTTCTGTGAGTTGTTCAGATGTTGACTGCAGACGTCTTGCTCTTGATCTCAAAGTCTTGAAGGACCGTGACTGTATGTAAACTTAAAATAGGAATAATAAATAAAAAAGTTAAAAGCTATCCGTTGCTACCACTACAAAAAAAAAAAAAAAGGCCTAAGAGATTTCATAAACTATTATGTGGAAAAAAAACTACCATGACTGAACTGAATGTAATCTTCCTAAAATATCCACAGCAGAAAGTGAAGAGAATTGCAAACAGCAATGTGTTTAAGATGCCTGACCAAAAAAGTAAAAACCAGAAAACTGTATGAAAGACACTTCTGGATCGAATGGATGATATAACCTGGATAAATAAACCAATACATTTTAGTACTGTAAATGGATAGTTAGCTCATCATGAACTATGTTTGGAATCTAAACTTGCAAGCACACTGCTTACTGTTTCGCAATATATTTTTCCCATAAAACTTTTTGTTAAAATAATCATGAGTTCACATTGTGAATTACAGATAATTGGCCAATGCCATCACTCTCTCGGGGAACAAAGAGACATACAGCCAAAGTAAATCCAGGCAGGTTGATAAACATGAAACATTCAGAAGCTAATCCAGAAGGATGGGAATGAAGGTTCCTGCTCTAAAATAAGCTTTGTCTAAAAGCTCAGCTGATAAGGTGCCTTGAAGAGATCTGGAATGGCTTAGATGTGCTGTTAACTTAGAAATCAACAGAAGAAATGACACCATTTAAACACAGTGAGCTTATAGCACTATATGTCATCTTCTATCACATCAGAAACCTTGTGATAGATTTTATCACATAAATCACAAAGGTCAAGAATATTGATCTTCTTTCACTACTATGTTTTAACATAATCACCAAGTTGTGGATGGCCCATCCCTGGAAGTGTTCAAGGCCAGGCTGAATGGGACTTTGAGCAACCTGGTCTAGAGGGAGGTATCCCTGCCCATGGCAGGGGGGTTGGAACTAGATGATCTTTAAGATCCCTGCCAACCCAAACCATTCTATGATTAAGATAATACAACCTCTCCAGGCAATCTGTTTCAGAACTTAGCCATTCTCATTGTGAAAATTTTCCAATGGGCATTTCCTTTGCTTTTACTTGTTAATTGTTTTCTCTTCTATGAGGCATACTAGAGAAGGGTAACTAATATGACTCCAATAGCAATTAGATCACTCCTTGCCTTCTCACTCTTCTGCTATCTTTAAAATCTCAGATCCTTCAGCTTCCCCCCCACACTAAATGCTTGAAAATCTGCACCCTTCCTTGTGGCCCATCACTGGGCTACCTCCATTTTGTCAGCATCTCTCTCTCAACCATGTGACACAAAACCAGACACAATATCCCTAGGTAGCATCAGAATAACTGAATAGAGGACAATACTGAACTGCCCGAGCTCCTGATTATGTTCTTGCTAATGCAGCCCTGTTGGTAGCCATCACACATCCAGCAGTAGTTTAAACCAGCCACCAAACACCTTAGAAAGTTCATCTGGATGAATACCAGACTCAACACATTATTGAGCAGTCAGCTCATCTATCATCTTTTAAGAATACAATCCACAAATACTGACACCTTTGAACAAGATTCTATAGTTACACCATGTTTACTAACGTAATTCTGGAAAGACGGTACTCATGCAGTAAGTCTTAGTATCAATGTAAAGTTCCTCCTGGAAGTCTACCAGTGTTTCCTGAGTGACACATCTACGGCAAAAGTAAAAATGCTTTCCCAGAATAAAAAGATACTACAGAGATTAAAACCAGTGTAGTTTATTGTTTCATACCTGGCCAACGCCGAACATCTGAACATAAATTTTGGAGGGGATTAGGATGCTGCCTGTACAAACAAGATGAGCGTAAAGCACTGAAAATATCCACAAAGCCTGTAAAAAGATACAGCAAAGTATAAATACACCCTATATTAAATGGCAATTAAACATTACTTCTGATATAGCTTGTCTTTTCTTTCTTAAGTGTTAATTCTATTTTACTGTGGTCCTTCAGGCATCTGTAATTAATGCAAATTAACCATTACCAGTATAAAGACAGTTAACTTCTTTGCATTAACCTATGTCAGGCACTTTGCAATATACCAGAATTTTTTCTAATTCTACTTTCCAAAAAATGTTAGTACATAGAATCTTGAATTTGAAGTTGTATCTGGGAGGGAATACTCTGCACGTCTGTACGGAGCTGAGTAGATTTATCTAGACTGGACAGGTATCCAAAGACTTTCATGAAGCTGAAGGACCAGCATTCAACTAATCATTCAGTTTCAAAGGCTTTAAATAACAGATTGCTCATGGGCATTTTAAAACACACTGTCTAATATATGAAAACGTTTTAAACTATACTAACTCTATGTAATTGTACAGTCCTCATGCAATACAGAAACAAAAATAAATAAATAAATAAATAAAAGAGTGTCACAGTGAAAAAGTTATTAGCAGATACTATTTCAAGCACACTGTAGACTGGAAGACAAGAGGACTAAATCATCTGTTGTTTAGTTACCAGAAGTTCAAAGAACTCATCCTCATTCAGCAGGTAAGGTTTACTTAAGAAACATCAGACTTGAGGAGGGAGGGGAAAAAAAATGAGGCCAAGCCTAGGTATGCTCTCTTCCATAATAATTCAGAAGCTAATGTAATCACAAAAAGGGTGGGGGGTTTTGTTTATTTTACATAGTCTGAGAAAGTTATTACATCAGTTAGATACATCTACAAGAGCAAAAAAGAACCCTGAACACTCCCACTACATTTTTTGAAGTTATACAATTGTAATAACAGCTTACAAGCTAACAACTGAAGTACTAAGTAACTACGAGAAGGAGAAAAAAAAAAAAGATTAGCTATTAATTCTACAGTACTATATAATCCACAATCTTCTACAATACTGTATATTGGATAATCTAATACAACATCATTTTGAACACATTAGTTAAAAAAAATATCAATACTCTTCTCACTTTATGCACAAGTATATGCACAACATACACATATCATTAGTAACAGTCATCAATAGTCACCTACACCAAAAGTACATCCTTGAAGATTTAGGATCTCCCTTGCCTGTGG
Source organism: Ibidorhyncha struthersii (assembly GCA_013398815.1). NCBI lineage: Eukaryota > Metazoa > Chordata > Aves > Charadriiformes > Charadriidae > Ibidorhyncha > Ibidorhyncha struthersii. The sequence continues at coordinate 410,472 of VZSZ01001788.1, read as the reverse complement.
CAGTTTTCTACCTATAACCTTGCCTTTTCAACTGTGAATGAGACAACCAGTCCAGTGAGCTTTCACATTAGTCTATGAAAGCTTTGAAGCATTTTCAACTTTTCATATTCAGGAAACTGCCTCGAGTCTAATTTTTTTGTATCTCACATCAAAATGCAATTTAATACTTTTTCTCTAATAATAGCTCTAAGATTCTTATGCTTTTTCTCCCAAGTGCAATACTATATAGGCAGTATCTCAAATGTCAGCTATATGCTTCCTTTTCTAACACATTCTTGAGCATCTACAATGGCCTTGCTTCCTCTATTTTAGATTAATCCCGACAAAACATCTTTTAACTGTAAGGAACCACACTTGGTTTATTTCAGCAATTAAATACACTACATGGATTGTTAACAGTTTGCCATGCTGAATTCCTTTCTAATTAACGTCTTCATGCAATGTTGCTTCAAGCTGTCCTAGTTGGAGTGACACAGGACTAATTTCTCTTTTAATACTTGGGAAGACTGCACTTCAGAAGACTCTAGTGTCTGAATTTGTGAAAGTATTTACTTTATAGCCAGCTATGGTGTGTGGGTTTCAAGGTCTCGGTGTTTTCAAGCTTGCTAGGTGCAGGCATGAGGAGAAGCGAGACCTGAACACTTGACCCAAGCTGGCCAACAGGATTATTTCATACCAGGAACATCATATTCAATATAAATATAAAGTTTGGTGCGAAGATCACTCTCTCCCTTGATGGCTGCCATCCTGAGAACTTCGTGCCCTGGTGGTGGACCCCTGAGGCCTTCCCTTCCTCCAAAAGCCATAGTGCTCACAGTGGCCGACATTTGCTGTCCACTGCCGGGAGCGCACAGCTTCCTACTGATAGAATTGGCCAAGTATAATTTTTGTATATTTGGTATTGGGATCAATATTGGTTCTTTAGTGCTATTAATATTAATTATCTACTCTTATTCTATTAAATCTGTCTATATTTCAGCCCTGGGTTTCCTTGGTTTTTCCCAATTCCCCTTCCCGGGTGAGGAGGGGTCATCGGGTAACAGAATGATTGTCTAAACAACAATAAATTGTTATGCATTTCTGAAACAGTAACACAAGCAAAAAATGAGTAACAGTGTAAACTGGAGATGTTCATGACTGCCTTACATTAGTAGATTAGCAAAATGTAATTTGTTCTATTTGGTGAAACAAACTGGTGAAGAAAATTCATAGCTCAGGTTTATTATTAAGAGACAATGCACTTATACTACAGCTGAGTTCAGACAAGTTTAATAGCAGCAATCTTCAAATCTAAATTTGAAAAAACAATTCCAAAATCTGGACTGAATTTTCTAAAATTCCCAAGATTCAAAAGCACCACGCTAGAGACAACTTGTATACAATAAAAAATACATTAATATTCTTTTTATTAAAGATCTTTTAAACTGAGTTATCTACAGCACAAGAGATTAAACTAAAGAATAACTGCGTTCACCTTTATAATCTAACTCATATCAATTCTCATAAGCACTTTACTCTGAAACATACCATGCTTATTTTCAAAGAAGGATTCAGCAGAGATGTACGATGTATGCCACTGCGAAGAGACTTTGTTTTCTGCACAGTAGCCAGGAAGCAACCTGTTCACCAATTCTTTAAACTGGTTAGCTTTCAACTCAGACAATCCCAGATCTCTTAAATTAAGTACAGACTGCAAAATAGAAATAAATGTTTAAAATTTCCTTAAGGAAAAAAAATTAAGAGTAACCTAGTTAACTTTTTGGCTCAATACAGCATCTATATTTCACAGTTCAGACTGAAATAAAAAAATTCTAAATGAAGATAAATAAATGAAAGGACCTGATTAAAGAAAGAATATTTGCTACTGTCAATGCAGAATAACTTTTCCATTTGCACACATTGATATTTTCATTGTCACAGTACTTTTATGACAATTATATTTTCTTCCCTATTCACTCTTTTTAACATGTTCCTGCTCCCTGATTGAAGCAGACACAGAAGAAAACGCAGTTTTCCAACTCTTTCTACTCTTCATGATAGAGCAAATGGAGAGTGCAAGGGGGAAAGACATACATCAAAATCCACCCGTTATATTTCATCCAAGTGAGCAAACAGCAAAATCCCCCCAACCTCTTGGGGGGGGGGGTGGGGGTTAGCCTTTTTGCAGCTAGCACAGATTTAGCAGCAGCACAAAGACTGGATATTTAGAAACTATACCCAGAGTTAAAAACCTAAAAAAGCCATGAGCTCAGTAGACACACAATGAAAGACAAAAGTTCTTATGGGGAAAAGGGTAGGTACTAGGATCTGGGATTTCCTGCAAAGCAAAGAAACTATGAAAAAAAACAAGAAGGTACAGCACATACACTTGAGTTACTAAAGAAGTAACTTTGATCAAAGTAATTTTAATCTTGTATTTTACAGATAGGAAAACATCTTTTTATGGGAGATTATGTTTTAAAAATATGTATTGGTTTGGACCCTTTAAAATATCTACTGGCCTCTCAATATTGCTTCTGCAGTAACGTTTTCTTAACGTTTCTTAATGTATTTGCACAGTTATTTAATTTTTGATTGTTAGAGCATTATGGATTATATTTTTAGTTCTCTTAAGTGGTTTTTACGTAAGCTTTATGTTGATCTACTTTATGGGAAATCTAGTTTCAGCTTGAAAAAGACATACATGAAAAATACTTGAATAAAATCTCAAAACAAGCGTTTTTAGAACAGATTCCTAGATGCATCCAGAATACCACCAGAATATTCAAAGTTAGTAATTTAAAATGGATTTCTTAAGTAAACTAAGTATTCTGTTTTAAAGGCTAGGGTAGATTGCTTCTGGTCCACTTATACTCAAAATAAGTACAAATACTTTTTTAAACATCACCTGACTTTTACATATGGTTTAAAGGAGTAGATCAAGCCTTCGTACTTCATCTTAATAATTTCTTGGAAAATTACTGAAATGCTAAGGAGGTGGGGGAGGGGAAGAAGATGATTAAAAAATGATTTTTAAAAAGTAACATTTTCTGTGACTGTTCAGAAGACATTACTACTTCCAAATATAGTTTTCACTTCATAGCAGAGGGGCTTCACATTCTCAAATAATCATTTTTGCCATTCTAATAGTTCAACTGTATTCAATATTAGAACTGTAAGTATTTGCTGATTTTAAATTTGACCTTAACTTTTATTTAAGTTTATTGACGTTTATTGTAGTCTAATCAACCTGCTTTAAGGACTTCCTTTAAAAATACTTTAATTAAGAGAGACTTTTTAAATTATTATTTTTATAATTTTATCAAGCTAGGAGGAAGCAAACAGGTGTATGATGAATTAGAGAGAAAGTATTAAATATGAAATACCCTCTGTATTTAGAGGATTCTCTTGCTGCGTAGAAAGACAAATACAGAACTGAACAAATTAAACACACTTTTAGTTTCATTCAATAATCCAGTCTCCCCCTGAAATAAATTTTTCTCACAAGAAGCAAATACAGAATCACAAAAAAAACACCCAACAATGGAACCACAACACAGGGATGACTGGTACAATCCATGTTGATTTCCAAAGTTCTGCAGTTAGTGACAGACTCCATGTTTTTCGTCTCAAACATTTTCTTAGTTAAAAAACTTGTTGTAAGAAATGAGTTGAAAGAGAAGTGGCAAGATCTGATAGTACTTTGCAATTTCTGTATTTTGATTTTCATGTGAAGAACAAAAAAATATCTAATGATAACGAAAGATATTTAGACAGCAATACAAGAAAACATGCAAATATGCTATTTAATCTCTCAAAACCCCTCAACATATTCTAAGTTACAGTCTGTTTTCTCACAAGCTATAATGAAACAAACTTTGCTGGAACTAAGAGAGTGAAAAGACAGTAAGGGGTTTATTAACAGAATAGTTCTTGTTACTCTGGAGCAGGAAACATTAAGTTGAAAGGGAAAACAAACTCCCTCCTCATTTGCAAATTACTACTGAGACTAGCTTTTTTTCTTATTGATTAAATACTGTGTTTTCATAGAATCCTTACTGCTGAAGCAGTTAAGTGACTGAAGTTCTGTCAAAAAGTTACATTCTGTGTGTTAACATTGTTTCATTTAGTCACCTTACATTATTTTATAAAACAAGTCAAACATTAAATTAACTTAAACTGATAATATTCAGATTGGTTTCAGTTAAAAGCAAACTACTACTTTTCCCAAAGGTTTTCAGTACCTCACTCTTCTGAGGATCATGCTCTGGGGATGTTTCCCTCTGGACAGGCTGTACGGATGCTGTGCTGGCAGTAGTAGTGGAGCTTTTTGGTGAATGAAAGGCACTGATAAGGTGACTTAGAGGAACGGTAGCCTGGAAAAACAAATCAGATAAAAATTTAAACTTGTTTAAACTATTTAAACATATCTCCATTCCAAACCCTGACTTTAATTGCATATCTTGTACACTGCCTTTTAACGGAGGACTTCATAATAAGCCACATGAACTTATCGGCTAACACTGTGGTGTTCAAGCTATCTATTCAAAGAAAAAGAAAGGTTAAGTATGCGNNAGAACCTGCATTTCCTGGTTTTCAAACATAACCACGGTTTAAAGAAAATAATCACTAGATTTGCAAATACAGAAGTATGTACAGATCATCAACACTTAGGAGATGCAAAGACTGTCTTAAGTGCAAACTGAGGGCAATGTTTAATTACAAAAAAAAAAATAGACAACTTCTTTTAGATTGTTTTCAGCTGAAACAGCAGGGAAACAAAATTGCTACTACACTTAATACTTCCCTCAAATTATTTCTTTGTAATTTTTTTTTAGACTTATCACTTGTTTGCTCTGTTAGATATGTGCTGTTGCAATCAGATGACAGAACAATAAGGACTGTTGCTGTCTTCTGACAAATATTACAAACTTAACAATCACTTTATGCAAATAAAACACAAAACTTTGTGAAAGTGAGTGGTTTTCCTGTGTAGTCACAAGCCCCCATCATGGTCAATTAACTTACACTCCAAATAGGTGTTTTTTCCCCACGTAGCAATAAACGACACTAAAAAGGAAACACAATGAACATGGGGAGAAAAAGAGAGGAAAAGCAATAGCAAACAACTTCTACACTGAAAAGTCTGCAAGTTGACACCATCACTTGAAATGTTTAAAACCTGTTTATAGTGACGCTCATTCAGGAACTTTCTCTTCTTTGGAAGAAGTGTTCACTTAAAATAATCCTGAGCCTGTCTTAGTGTTCACCAAGGCAAAACTAAGATCACCATCCCGATAAGACTTCACAACACAGCCACAGAAGAAAAGTAATGTTCTTTAAACAACATAAACAGAAAAAGAACAATAAATGAGGTACTCCATCTATTTAGTGGTATGCCTTAATTTCAGACTTTAATATGGAATATTGTAACACAGTAAATTCTAGATCATACCTGGACAGTTATCCAAGCAACAGATCTCATCAAGCTGGCTCCCCTTGAACCAACTTGAACAGAAAGCACAGTGGCTGCTTTTGAATAGCATTGAATCATGAGTATTTACCAACATCTTACTAATTGAGAGATCATCGTTCTTAAGTACTACTGACTCCTGTATTGTTTTCCAAATAACACCTATTTTCATCTATAGAGTAATGCTTTTGTAACTTGAAATATCTGTGTTTTTTCCTGCATTATACAAGCTATTCCCAGACGTTTCCTTTATGTTTTCTTCCTTGGGATCCCACTTTAGCAACATACCTAAGCATCACACTAACCTAAACAAAGCATACCCACATATCACAGTCAATTCTGCAGTTCAGCAGCACTCAAGTCAGCTCGGTTACACCACCTCATGAATCAGTACAGAAGCCCAGGCACACCAGATATCAGTGCTCCTCATCTAGCACATAACTATGTCTGTTGTGAATATATGGTACAAATAATTCCAACATTTCCAAAATGGCACAGTCTCATTACATGTCACTAGGGAAGAGAGTTGGGATGCCACTCTTGCTGCTGGAACAATACCTGATTGCAATTCCTGATTAAGCCTCTGCCTATAATTGTCCTTCCACAAGACCTTCCACCTCTGTGTTGACTAGACAGGGAAGATCAAGAGAGATACACTGTGAGACATGAAAACTGCCTCAGAGTTAACTGTCCAAAGTTATAATTAAACTCTGGGAGTTTGTGGTAAAACCATAAAGCCTCCAGAGGTCAAAGACAGCATCCCAACCACTAACCTCCTGCACTTTCCGCTGTGAAAAGGTAGGATGACACATTCCTAAAAATATCATCACAAGTTCTCTTACTTCATTATACTAACAAAAGCAATTAACACATTCTCCACATCTGGAAAGAACAATCAAATCCCACTGTGGAATAAGACTATCACATACTAATCCCCCTAACATAAAACATAAAAATAAAACGACTGCTTCACATCAAAATCGATAAAACTCACTAGTCCCATCCTACTCACTATCTAACAAAAGATATCGTCCTGATTGCATCCAGACTGTTCTGTTCAACAACTAATTGGGGGACTTTTCCTCCACTAACTCTTTAAAATTATAAGTCATTTCTTTTTGGTCGTCACAACAACCCGTGACAATTAACGGCACAGTTTAACTATAGTAACGCCACACACACCCCTTGCTTCTACTTTAAAAACCAATATTAAAAAGCACCATCTCCAGGTTACTCCTTCATTTCAGATTTCACAAGCTTTTACTGTACCTTTCCCTCCACTCACGT
>VZSZ01001788.1:389798-403349 GCA_013398815.1 Ibidorhyncha struthersii | reverse complement strand
CACAGGCGCCTCTTCTGCTGCCCAGCCCAGACTCAGAAGCCGTGCCCGCCTGTCAGCCTCCGCCGCTCAGTCGCTGTGGCAGCCGCCGCCGCCGCCGCCAGCGGGAGAGCCCCACGGCTCCGCTCTTCGGGAAAATGGCCGCGCCCTACGGCTGGTAGTGACCGGGCCGGAAACTGTCCCGGAAGCGGCTGGAGATGGTAGAACTTCCGGGTCGCCTCTCCTTTCTCTCCCTCCTTCCCCCCTCGCAGCCGCCGCCTCACAACTAGGTCGCGTAGCAACCCCTCTCTTCCCGCCTTTCCCGGCTACGCCGCGCGCAGGATCAAACCATCGGTTACCGGGGGAGGAGGGGGGCGAGGGGCAAACCACCCTCCCGGGGCGGGGAGAAGAGGCGCTCGGACCCGAGGGCTTCCTCGGAACCAACACCCCGGTGTCAGGGCGGTGCTCCGACGAAGAATTCCCGCCTGAAGGGGGTGGAAACGGGGCGGTCACACCGTCCCCAGAGCGGTGCGGTATCTATCAGCGGGAGGGTCACCATCAGTGTAGCCACTGGACGTGGAACAAACGGCAAGAATAACAACATAAGAAGGACATGGGCCTGTTGGAGCAGGTCCAGAGGAGGACCACGAAGATGATCGGAGGGCTGGAGCACCTCTCCTATAAGGACAGGCTGAGAGAGTTGGGGTTGTTCAGCCTGGAGAAAAGAAGGCTCTGGGGAGGCCTTATTTCAGCCTTCCAGTACCTAAAGGCTTCTAAGAAAGGTGGGGAGGGACTCTTTATCAGGGAGTGTAGCAATAGGATGAGGGGTCACAGTTTTAAACTGAAAGAGGGCAGATTTAGATTAGGTATTAGGAAGAAATTCTTTACCGGGAGGGTGGTGAGGCACTGGCACAGGTTGCCCAGAGAAGTTGTGGATGCCCCATCCCTGGAGGTGTTCAAGGCCAGGCTGGATGGGGCTTTGAGCAACCTGGTCTAGAGGGAGGTGTCCCTGCCCACGGCAGGGGGGTTGGAACGAGACGATCTTTAAGGTCCCTTCCAACCTAAACCATTCTGTGATTCTATGATTGTGTGTCTTTTAGGTCACAGCTTTTACAATCGCTACTCAAGATCCCTTCCTCAAGTCCTGAAAATATTTGCAGGGAGTTAAGAGTATACCACATGTAGAAAGAAGTTTACAAATTAAAATGTGTCAATAACCCAACTACTATTACTCACATTCAGTTAAAATGTAATCTAAATGAAGACATCATGGGCGCATGCATCTACATACAGCAGAATTTCGTCCTTGATAGTCATCCCTTTTCATTCATCCCTTGTGCTATTTTTCCATGTGCTCTCCAATTATTTTGGGGGTTTTATTATCATTTTCTTCCTTTCACCTGACCATTGTTCTTCCTTTCCTCACTGGACGTGCCACCCTATACCAACTTACGTGGACCTGGGTCAGTGCAGACACAGTGCTGCCTCCCCCCCACCTTCACGCACATTCACAGCCCTCTCATGATCACAGTCCTGTGGCTCAGGTAGCTGATTTGGCAGAAACCTCACCCAACAACAACAACAAAAAACTCCAAACCCTAAAAGGCGATGAACATTTACCTGCATCCACCCCATGAAGCAGGTTTCCACACAGCCATAGGATGGCTTGTGCTGCCTGGAGGGAAGGGAGGGAACGCGTAGGTCCTCTCTTGGGTGGGCTCAGGCTGTAGTGGAACACACGCTGCCTGACGGCGGAGCTTCACAACTGGCATACGTCAGCCTGTGATGCCACCAAAGGAGCAATTACTCCTGCTCTCAGCTGGGCTTCTCTGCTGAAATTGCTGCCCAGGAGACACAGCTAAACTAATGCTGCAGCATTAAATCACAAATACAGCCAATGATAAATTGTACTTAATACCATTATAGAAAGCTAATTTAAAACATTATGTTTTCTACATTTGCTCATTAAAACACATCTATTGCTGGGATCTGTGGGACAGCAGCACTCCTTCACAAGTACAAGCAAGGCTTCACTGTGCAGGATCTGATGATGTGATGTATCTTAAAGCAAAACAAGAGCCTGATGAGACTAACCCGCTGTGTTAATAGACCCATAGTTCTGCACTGACCTCTATAGCTCTTTGCCGCAGTAGAGACTGCAACAGAACAATTAAGATTGGTGTGAATGAATTACAAACAGCAATGTATATGTGAAAGCAACATAAAAGCAGTAAGGCAAGGGTTAAAAGAATGACCAAGAGCCCTCTGAGTAAACTGAGAGCAGAAGGCCTTCGCTCCAGTAAGGCACTGTCACAGGTGATTTGTCAGGAGGCCCCGTGCTCTGGGGACACAAGGATAGCAATGAGGTGATAGCACGCTGTAAATGTCATTTGGCTCCCCACTGTCACAACTGGAAGGCAGAACGTAGCCATGGAGATATCCAAAATAAGGAAACAAAGAAAATGGGGAGTAACCCTGCCTTGGATTAATGGAGGCTGAAGTAATCAAGAACTGGAGGGAAGCAACAGATCACATTATTCTAACTCCTGGTCATAAAAGACCTGCCCAGACAGCAGTTTGTCATCACCAGTCCTGAGGACATCAAGAGACAGTAAGCGCTCAAGAGTGACAATGAGGACTGCATAGGTAGTGTACTCTTGCACACAGGCCATCCTGGCTACGCCATGTGGACACACAACTCTTGGAGCTTGCGAGTATGCAACATGGGAGAAAATGTCAGTGAAGCATATGAGAAAATGAGTACATGGGCCCAAAAATCAGTTGTTTCTTCCTAAATAAATCTTACCTTCCAGTTCCTTGATGTCTCACACTGAGTTGAATTCCTACACCTTCAAGCATCCCACGGAAATGAGTGGACAGTCCACCTGCTCATAGAAAGTAATAACCTACTCCCGATTAGAAACCTAGATGACAAGTAGTTATTAGTCAGATCCACACTTTGACAGTTTGTCATAATGAATGTTCTAAAAAACCCAAAACCACCATAGAATGAATGCTGTGGGGTTGTGGTTTTTTTTAATTGCTATAAAGAGAATGAGGAAATCTTGAAGGAGTCCTTCTGGTGAAGCTGGCAAGGCTGCAACGAGACACTGTGGTTAATCAGAAACAGCGATGGCGAAGAGCCCACCAGAAATACTTGCACTACAGCAACACTCGCAAATCTTGGAAGGTAACGTGGCAACCAACTTTATTCAGCTTGTCTGTGGCAATAATAAATATTTAACTCCTTCTGTTTGCGAGCAAAACTGAGCACACGCCTCACCAGATCACGATCGGGGTGAGACCGCAGGGCGTGCATCCCGGCAGCCGCCACTAGGCAGAGGCCTGCGCACACGGCAGCGATGGCGTCTCTAACGGCAGCGGACCGGGCACACGAAGCGCTCCAGCATCGCTCGGCAGCGGGAGGGAGAGAGCTGCCCGCAGCCGGGCCCGCCGTAGAGCAAGGCGGGGCTGTGAGGGGCCGCCTCACCGCCACACCGCTCCCGCCGCCATGACAGACACGCCCCCCACCGCCGCAACGGCCGCCGCGCGGGCCATGTCTCGCGAGAGCCCCGCCCTCCTCCCCCGCGCCCGCCCGTTGGCCCGTGACGCGGCGGGGCGAGGCGGCCGCCGCTTTGAATCGAGCGCGGGGCGCCCGGGACCAGGCGCGATATGGGGACGGTGGAGCCGGCGGCCGAGGCGCGGCCGGAGGAGGAGGGCACCGTCGCCGCCACCACAGCTGCCGGCCCGAGGTGCATCGAGGTTCCCCGGCCCCCCTCCATTGAGGAGTTCACTATCGTGAAGCCCATCAGCCGCGGCGCCTTCGGGAAGGTGTACCTGGGCCGCAAGGCCGGCAGGCTCTACGCCGTGAAGGTGAGGCGCCGCGCGGGCCGGGGCCCCCTCCTCGGGCGCCTGCTGTCGCGGCGCTGCCGCCCTCCGCTTTCGTTTAACCCCGCGTGGGGAAGGGGCGTCCCGCGGAGGCCTGTCCCGGCGGGACCGTGGGGTGCCCCGCCATCAGCCCCTCCGGCCCTTGGGGTTTTGGGGAGGTGCCGCCCTTCTGGCAGGAGCCTGGGAGATGTGTTGTCCGCGTGGCTGTGTTTGTTTAGCTTTCTCCTCACATTCCTGCCCGCCTGGAGACTTTGGTTAGGAGGCGTCTGATAGCGACGACTGCTTTCAGAAGTACCTGAAATGTCGAGGAAACTGCGTCAAAAGCCTTCCAAAGCGTCTGCGCACTATTTGTTTCGTGACTGCAAATCCTTGTTATGATTGAATACACTTAGCTGTCACGGCACTGGGAGGGCATTCTCAAGTTTGTCCGTCAATGAAAACTGCCTCTGAGATGTATAAAGAGAGCAAATTATAAAAAGGATTTTTGCTGAGTATACTTTTTCTTAAAAAAAAAAAAAGCTGCACTTCCTGTGTTGATACACGAAGACTAAAAATTAGGCTTGTCAGTAGTAAGAACTTTACTGGCTTGTGCGAGCTTGACTTTGCAATTGAAAGGATTATAACCAGCTGTATAGTACACAAAGAAAAGGAAACATAAAAACAGTCATGCAAAATCAACATTGCTGTTCAGAGCTATATGCATCTGTTTACACCATTTTATTATAAGTATTTTGAGGTGAAACCTTTCGTGTAAATTCTTTATCACTATTGCAGTGAACTTTATGGATTGTTCACAGATACAACATTTAAAACGTGCTCTATATTTGTACAGCTGAGGTCAACACTTAAAAGTATTGTATGCATTCTGTGGATGTCTTGGAAATTTTTTTTCTATCAACTTTGATAATAGTAATGGTAGCTGTGGAGACTAATTTTCTACAGTTTAGTTGCTGCATATAGAGTGGTTCAGTTACGTTACTTTAGTATCTTACCAAAGTTTATTGAAAGTGTTGTGACCTAGAAGCTTTTGTGTAAATCCTTTATCCCTATTGCAGTAGGACTTAAGGATTAGTCAAGCTACTGAATTTAACATTTGCTAAATATTTTTACAGTTTAGGTTGACACTTACATAGGAGGTATTAAGTTACATTTCTTCTGTCTTGCTATTTTTATATGTTATCAGATTCTGTTATTGAATGGTGGTGGTAGCTGTAGATGTAACTTCTTAAAGTTGTGTTGCATAAAGAATGGATAAATTAAACTTGCTTTAATATCACCATACCTATCTGGACTGAAGATGTTGAAGGTGGGTAAACTTCCAATGCGTGTGCAATGCTTGCCTAAAGATGTTGAAGGTGGGTAAACTTCCAATGCGTGTGCAATGCTTGCCTAAATACCTATCAGCAGTGCCACTGTGTATCTTCTGTCCAAGATTAATGTTGAGTGGGCGTCAACATATACTGGACTAATTCAATGCAGGAATTAAAGCCTAATTCACAGTTAAGCTCATTATTTTTCATTGTGACTTGCATGCCTTTGAGGCTTCTTCCCAAGGAAACCAGTATCTATTGGGTGACTGCATTGTAAATTTGAAGTTAAGCAGAAATTCACTTGCTTTCTCTGTGAAGCTAAAAATTAGAGGCTCAAGTAGTTGCAGTCTTGCACTTGAGGACACCCAGATGGGATGGCTTACTGCTGCACTCTGTTTTCTATCCTCAGGCCATATATCTCAACCTCCGAAGAGATGGAAAGACTTAGTCAGCAGGTGTCTATCTAAGCACTGAGCGCTTTTTCCTGGTTCTGAGTTGTGTACTGTGGATAAGAGGATTAACTCAGGGCAGCTTAATTATAGCTACAGCCTACACACTCATTTCTAGTGTGTGGAATTGCAGTAAATACTGGTAGTGTGATTTCTGTTGAGTACTGAATTAGGAGGAGAGGAATGAAAAAGATTCTCTAATAACCTGTTGTTTAAGATTCTGTCTGTGTATGTAGTTATACCTCTCTTGTATGTATATATGTATGCAAGTTTGAAGTACAGACTTAAATTAATTGACTAAAGAACTGTGGGTTGAGCAAAGAAAATAACGTTTATCTCCTTGATTTTGTTTTGTTTTTTCAGGTGATGAAAAAAGCAGACATGATCAACAAAAACATGGTTCACCAGGTCCAGGCAGAGAGGGATGCATTGGCTCTCAGTAAAAGTCCTTTCGTTGTGCACTTATACTACTCACTTCAGTCAGCTAATAACGTCTATTTAGTGAGTAAATAAATGGCTGTGGTGTTTTGTGATGTTGTTGAAAATGGAGTGCAGAACTATATTAATGCCTGAAAACATATTTTTATGGTAGTGAGTGGGTATTTCTTAATCGATTTTACTTTCTTCTTTCTCAAAGGATCCAGTGTAATTTGTCTGGTTAGCTGTAAGCACACATTGTGAACAGCTTGATTAAATTCTGAGATGAGATTGCAGTGCACTCCTACAATGCATTTTGTGTGTAAACAAAGGCTGCTTTTCCTGGAGTCTCTGTTAACTGCTGCGTGGAATAGAGGAGTTCAGGGTGAAGGATGTGTAAAGGAGGTGCTAGCCATATATATGGAATAGTATTGTATATTGGAATCTTTAAGTACTAGTGAGATTTCTTAACCAAAACCCCATAAATTCGTTCTTGTTGTTGAAGAGTGAGTTTCTGAAACCCTGCTGACAAGGGCCATGGTAATGTCTGGATTTGTATAATTTTTTTTGGATGTGTGTATTTTTTTTTAAACACTCTCATGTCTTAAATGCATAATAGCTCTCATTGTATACATTTCTGGAAACTTGCACTCATTTCACAAGGTTCAGGTGTGAATTTAGTATTGTGTATAAACACTTGCAAAATAAAATCATTAAGATACCTGTTCTATACTACTGAAAATATTAGTTGCCTTGAGTTTCACAGAAATGCTTTGGAATTTGTTTTCTACAATACAGAAATCTTTCAGAAGCTAATTAAAAAGCTGACTACAGTAGTTATTTGAGAGCTGACTACAAAAAGTAGGCTAGGCAAATAATATAAGTAAATGGTCTATAAAAAAAAAAGTTTCATGTCTTCCGTCATCTGAAGCGAAAAGTATTGTGTGGGAAATGAAGTTTGCATAAGGAAGCTTCTATCAGCTTCTGCTCTTTGAAATTATACTTTCCTAGGGGTGAAAGCTATTTTATATTTTACTTGCAAATTTGAAATGTTTTAAAATGTTAAATTTAAAACACTTGAATGGCAGGTGATGGAGTACCTTATTGGTGGAGATGTCAAATCTCTTCTCCATATTTATGGATATTTCGATGAAGAAATGGCTGTTAAGTACATTTCTGAAGCAGCATTGGCTCTTGACTATCTTCACAGGCATGGGATAATCCACAGGTAAAACCTACTCTCTTTTTTTCCTTACAAGTTGGGTTTTTAACTTTTCGTTCAAACACATAACCAGTCACCATTTCATAGTAATAGCTACCTCATTTGCTAGAGCTTCTGGAAGCTCTTTTTGCATATGTACACTGCAGCAATATCATGAAACAACACCTAAAATAAAACCATATATATTAAGCAGACAAATGGACACTGCTTTCCCCTGCCTGTGTGCTCTCACCCAGTACAGTGGTGTATTAGCAGCTATGCTGCCTTCCAGGTCCCCTCTCCCTGTGGCTTTTTAAATAATGACTGTTAGTTCAGGAACTCTCTGGATACTGCAATCGTGTAACTGTAGGACAAAGGGACATTGACAACTCTAATGCTCTCCCTGTAGTGAGAGTTCTTTGCTGCATTCAGTAGTGCTACAGAGAACAAAAGAGAAAACTTATACTAGAGGTTTGCTTGTCATATGTAGGAGCTTCACATGGGTTAATGTGATGGTAGTACTCACCAAGAACACTTGTTAAGCCTGCTGAAACACAAGACATGCAACTTTTGTGACATGCATGGTGGTTTTACAAGGCCTGAGATGTTTATACAATATTTAGTGCTAGATATGTTTAATTGTTTTGGCATATTCCTCCAATTGGAATCTTCTGCTGGCTAAGAGATGTTACTGAGAAACAGCTATAATCAGTGTTTAGTATTAAATGTTTCCGGTCAGGTAACTTTCTTAACATTGCTCAGTTGTCTTTTTGCTGACTTCAACTATATTCGTGTTTTCAGGGATCTGAAGCCAGACAACATGCTCATTTCTAATCAGGGCCATATAAAGTTGACAGACTTTGGGCTTTCCAGAGTTACTCTGAACAGAGGTAAGAGTTGTCTGTATCCTTTTGCTTGTACTGGAATATATTTTTGTGTCACATTCCCACATTCTTGAATGCTTTACATCCCCATAGAGGGCAGCTTTCAATCAAATAAGCCCAAAGTTGCACTAATATCTGATTTCTAACAGGTAAGTACTGATAAGCTACATGCTAGTAAAGGGTCTGCTCTACACATTGCACTTCAGAAGCTAAAATACTTATTCTTTGGGACAAGGGTGTATGAAATATGATCTAGAGCCATTTCTTTTGAAGGAGATAGATTTCAAAGTTTTCTATGACGTCCACTAAGAGAATTCAAAGGATGAATGAATAATTCTGGCTTTTTCTTGGTATACCTCTGGCTATTTCTGTCCTTCAGATCATATTTCTATGTAGATATTAATATCCAACCTGAACTGGGACTCTCCAGACATTAATGTGAGGGGCAGGGGGAGGTGGTGAGTCCCTAACAGAAGATTCTAAATCAGTGCTCTAGCATATGAATGTGCTGTTTTCAAGTAGCAGAAAATATAGCTGAATAGTCAAATGACTCTCTGGCACAGGCTGCAGGTTTTCAGGTGAATAGCCAGTTCCTGAACTACTTTGTACCTCCAACTGCTTACCTGTATCAGCCAAACTGATGCTGCACAGTATCAATTTAGTTTTTTGAGACAGCTGCTGGCAGGTACTTTTTATATAGTTAAAGGAATGTAGAAATTCAGAGGTGTCTGTGGAGTTTCTGATTCATGGTTTTAAAGTATAGGGGAAAATCCTAACTATACTGTATTTTCTATAATATACTGCTTTAATTGACAGGTTCGGGTGGGACAGATTATTGTGTCTAGTTGAACATATGTAAGCTATAAGCCTACTTACCTCTAGTGAGCCAAAGATGGCATCTAAGGTTACATTTTCAGCTATGAAAAGTTTGTCTGTAGCTTTTGATGTCTTTGGGAGAGAAGGAAGGCTTTGAATCAAACTTACGATCTTAGCCCACAGGCCGTAGGCTGTATTTGCTACCTAAAAATCAAAGCTGGTATCAAGTTAGAAAACATAACATTTACAACATAGTATGTTGGAAAAGAAATTGGACTTTTACAGTTTCTGTATTTATAAACTGTAATTTTATGATGGATGTACAAGAAGAAACAGCTTGTGTTGAAATAAGAATGTATGGGTGTGTCTTCACTTGGGTTTGGTGTCTTCTTTTGTATATTTGTTCAGTATGTGATTAAATTTTTTTTCCTACTCTTGAGAAAACTTAAGTAAATGCCTGTAATATTGTTTATTTAATAGCAAAAGGAAAACATGACCTGCTTCTTTTTTTTTTTTTTTTGTCTGTTTGTAGAGATAAATATGATGGATATCCTTACTACACCATCAATGGCAAAGCCAAAACAAGACTACTCACGTACTCCAGGACAATTGTTGTCCCTCATCAGTTCTCTGGGTTTTGTAAGTAATTTCCACTGCCTTTGAAGTACTTCACTCTTATAGTTTGCTATCTTAAATGTAACAATAGGAGTTATAAGGCTATTCTTGCACCTTCTTCCAGCTGATAGAATGACTTATTATATGTTTCCAGTACCCTGAAATTCTGAAGTGATTGTCTTGGACTATATTTCAAATGGCTTACTATCATTTGTGCTTCAAAAAATTTGGTAAATGGGCATGGCTAAGCTCCAATGCAAATGTAATAAAGAATGTGTGAAGTTACACTCCCAATCCTGAACGTTTTGTTCAGGCTCTATTAACTTTTAACTACGTTTCTTTCTGCTTGATAGTATACACCTCTTGGAATGAAAATGCCAGAACACGATTCAAGTCTGTCATCTGACAGTCTGCATGGAGTGGTTTCTCCCTTACCTGTGGTCCAAAAGGAAAATACCCCTCTCTCAACTAAATTATTCAAAACATGTGAGTATAAGGTTGTGGTCTTCTAATTTTATGTGAGTAGCTTGGACCCACTTGATAAAAGGTGTGCTTCCATCAGTGTCTTGCTGTCTACCATTCCTCCAGTACATAAGGTCTGACTTTTTTTTTTTTTTACCTACACTACTTAAGGTATCTTTTGATATTTTTTAAATGAATTCAAGATGACCCTTTAAGGTTTTTCAGAAATAGTAAGTTCTTAGCGTATTTTCATTGAAAGGGATTTAATAGAGCAATGTGGGCTTTTATTTGAACTGCCTTATCTTGCTGCTTTCTTACTTCTAACCTGAAATGAGGAAGGTTATTATGGTGCTAATGTTCGTATTGCTTTTAAATTCTTGGCAAGTCCCTACTTCAAAAAATGAGTGAATTGACTATGCAGGGAAGACGACAAGAGAAATTGTGATGTCATGCATAGTTTTCTATAACTTCCTTCAATGTGAAAGCCTGACATTGTTTGAAGCTGGTTAATATATGTTGCTTATTTGTATCAACATTTGAATTTCTCTTTTTTTTTTTTCTCAAGATCTTGATACTTCTCAATTAACTCCTGTGATGCCAGTGAGAAGTTTAACTCCTACTCTACTTCAGTCAAGAAAAAGGTTTGGTACCTCCGGTGCTGGTAGTCAGTCACACACATACTTGTCCAGTATGGAATCAGAATGCTGCGGCAGCCCCAGGTGGGAGAAAGATGTAGAGGTCAGGACTGTTTCATCTTCCCACTGTAAATTAAAATTGGCTTGTACTTGTATATGCACTGTTGCAGATCTCTACTGACTTCCCCCAGTTGTTTCAAGTGTAGAGAAGCCTTCCTACAGAAGAAGGAGCAGGGGTTGTAATCCTTGCTGAGAAGTTTTGGATCAAACTAGTATTTTTTCTTCAAACAAAAAGTAGTCCTGTGCAACATAACAGGAAAAGCAAATGCCATTTAGCCTGCAGCAAAGGGTGAAAGAGAAGGCCTGTACTGAACAGCACTGGTTTAGCCCTATTCTTCACAAGGTGGGCAATGCTGGGAGCACTGGCTCTTTGGAAGCTGACCTTGTCCCTATAGTTTTACTAGCTCAGCATGCAGACGAAAGAATTTCTTTAAAACTCAGAACTTGGGGGAAAAATAATAACCAAAATACACTTCAAACTTCTACTAGCTAGTAAAAGCTGCGAATGTTTAAGGTTTTTATTACTGAAGTGTTTTGTAGCAACTAACCTAACACCAGTAACTATAGCTGATCCAAAATACTTTCTCCTATTTTAAACTGTAAATGAAATTCTGTACAAATACAGATGTAAAAAAAAATGCTGCTGTGCTACTTAGTCCCTTGCCATGATTCCTATTTACATCTCACACAAACTTACATTTTATAATTTATAATTCTTTGTTTTATCTGTATGTTTCCCAAGGTCTTGTTGTTAGTATTGTGTTACCAAAATAGTAGTAATATCAGATTTTCCTTTTGGCATCTCTGGAGTATAATAAGCCACAGGGTAGGATGATGGGGTTCTTTGGTTTGGGGTTTCTTGGAAGCTGAGAACTTTTGGAGCTTAACTTCTTAACATAAAATCACAAATCCAACTTTAATTTCTATATTTCTTCATCCTTAAGCATTTAAAAATACTGCATTTTCTATTGTATTCTAGCAAGCTTGTTTTATGTTCTTCAAGTCAAATTATCAAATTATCCCTAACTTAGTTTGGGGTTTTTTTGAATGTATTATGTCAGGTTTGTCACTATTAGTGGTTACAAAGAATAAGTAATGCTTGCGAATTTGCGTTTTTTTATGGAAGTGGAAATAAGGTATTTTAAAGGACACATTTCTAGAATATTGTAATCCTGTTTTTCTTGATACTCAAAGCTTAATGTGCTCATTTGCAGCAAAGTGAAGATGAACTATGTTCTACAACAGGCAAAACAAGTAACGGTGGGTCAGCTCTCCTTTCAAATGTAGAATTGCTGAATAGCAAAGGTATTGAAGTTTTAAAGAAAAAAGAACTGGAGTCTGTCATTTCTCCCTGCGGCAGCAATGATTCTGGCAGTAGGCAGAAGTTGGAAAGTGAACATCCTGATATAACAGATACTCCTGTGACCACACTGGATGCAAAAGGCTTAGTCAGAAAATGTCTTTCTGAAAATAAGATTTGGGAAGAAAAACTCTTTGCAAATAAAAGAGACATGATTAATGAAACAGCAGAAGCTTCCAATCAACAACAGTCACCTTCAAGGCAGAATGAGCCTGTCAAGCCTATCAAAGAGGAGGAAGCTTTTGAAAAGCCAGGTGTAAAAAGAAGCTTTGAATTAGTTGACACTAGTCCTTGCCAGGAACTTAACTATGTTAAAAAAAGCAACGCAGAATATAAACGTGGCTGTCAGATCTCAGAATTTCCAGCAAACAAAAGGACAGGTTTAACAACAGAAATTCAGTCCTTAATGCTTTGTGATGATGGATGCTTACATGACACCTGCAAAAGCAAGGAAGAAATTAGGAGTTTTATTGGTAACCAGAAAACAGTAGAAAAATCGCTTACTCCAATTATAGCCAAAAATCTTATGTGTGATCTGGATGCAGACTGTGAGAAGGATGATAAAAAGGAGTATATGAACTCAAGTTTTTTGGGCACTGATGATGAAAAACCTTTAGGAATCCTCAGTGCAGATTCTGACTTATTTTCTGAAATATCTGTTACAGAAAGCCATTTAGAAAAGCAGCTTTCAGACTTGGACAAAAGTGTTAAAGACCTCTCCTTTGAGGAGCCAAAACCAGGAGGCATACTAATAACATCACCAGAGTCCCGAGATGCCTCACAAGATGGAGGGGAAGCACGTGCTGTCCAGGACTGCAAGCCATTACATCATGAAAAGGATAATGACCAAAAGCACATGAAAGGAACTTATCTTGAAACAGTATCTTCTCCTTCAGAAAAGATGATGGAAGCGCTGAATCTCTTTAAAAAAAATGCTGTTGTTTTTCGAAGTTATAATAGTCCAATTAATATATCCAATGTATCTGAGCCATGTAGTATGGCTTCCTTAGATATCATGGATCTTTCACCTGCTTGTAGTGGCTCTTACCCAACAACTCTTACTCCATTGCAGAAAGGAAGACCTTATAGGGTCTATCAGGTATGTAAGGAGCCATGTAGAAACTTTGCATGTGCATTAGACGTTAGTGCTCTGAAGTTATTTCAGTTGTTAATTTAGGGAAAATTGAAGTAGTTTGAGGTAATCTGTCTCTGTCAAAGTGACCTTTGCTGACAGACTTTCACTTACTGCACTTGTGTGGCCAAAATTATAACTTCTGTAAGAACTTAGCAATAACTGTACGTCCACTGGTTTGCCTCTGGCTCAATGGGCATTGTCGGTCCACCTCTCTGGGAAATCCTTTGCTCTTACAGTGAACTGGTAAAGAAAGCCTGTGCTATCTTGTCGCATCCTATTATTAGTGCAGTGTGGTACTTCCTGTGAGTAATTATAGGTTTCCTGATGTAGTGGGAAGTCTTTG
>VZSZ01001788.1:351360-389770 GCA_013398815.1 Ibidorhyncha struthersii | reverse complement strand
CCCGCCACCCCCGGTAAAAGAGATGGTATAATGTGTGCTGTCAAGTGCCAATTACAAGCCTGTTACAAAGATTGATGTAAACAGTAATAGCTGCCTGCAGGTTATGAAGTTTTTGCTTCAACCTTTTTAATCTTCTGCTAGTAAGTAAAAATTTTATTGTCCAAACGTAAATTAGGGCCCTGATATAGGGAAAAGTAAAAGTACACTTCTCAGTCAGTGTTTCCCATTTTGTTTTGGCATAGCTTTACAAGACCTTCATCCAGTTACTTAAGTTCTAGTTGTAGGACTTAAAGCTTTCTGACAGAACTGGCAGTGTGTTGAATGACTTGGTGTACCAAAAAGGGATACTTTAAAATGGTATTTTTTTTGGGAAAGCCTTTTTTCCTGATGTCTTTGAACTGCTAGCTTCTGTTTTATCTGCATAAAATTTTAATTGACTATGAAACTTAGCTTTCATTCAGCTGAAATGGAGTCAGAGTAGAATCTCATCTCCTGAGAAATAAATGACTGATGGCAGTATATGTTTTTGCAGCTTAGATTTGGACAGGAGGATACCTTTCCCGTATACTTTTGTGATTCTTTTTAAACTCAATCATTGTGACCTGATCACCTGTTTTCTATTTTAATAGTGGATTCTGTAGCCTTTATACCATAGTGATAACAAATTGATCTTTGCTGCACTGAAGATGAAGTTGGAAACAAAATTATACAAGATATATGGGAGCTAAGGGTATATTGAAACATAAAGAATGAGAGTCTCTGCAAGATAATGTAGCAGTATCTCCAGGTCATTGCAGTAATCCTATTGGCTATGAGAATTCATTGATCTCTTTGCAAGCCTGCATATTGTGTCTTCAAATAATGTCCCAAATTACTTTCAGAAGGTTTGTGTAGTTGTAAACAGTCACTAAGTCTAACTTGAGCAGAACTTTATCTCCAGATATTATGCAGCCCATAGGATGCAAGTTAAACAATAAAGGGCTCATTTAACATATTTTGAGTATATCTGGTGTGCAATATCTGAGAAATATCAGGATTCTCCTTTTTATTTTGCTGGTATTTGACATATATACTCGCTTCTTCATTGGATAATATTAAGAACTCTGCTAAAATTGAAGGCTATTTTGACATTCTATTTAGTAGGTTATCTTCAGATTTGAATTTGAAAGTGGAGTTTAAGATTGGTTGAGTTGGCTTAGTTGTTTTTTGGAGACATTACTTGTGGATTTGACACTGGAGGAAGAACTTAGGAAAAAGTGTCTTAAAGAGTAGACATAGATTAACTTTTTGTGCTTCCATTTCTTTATATCAACCATCTTGAAGCACATTTCACTCATACTTTTCCAGGGAATGTGCATTTTGTGACGTGTTCTTGACTTAAGTTTAAGTATCAACTGTTACACCCATTACTAAACCTGGAGATGGGAATTTCTCTGCTGGTGTTGTTTGACATCTGAAATCCTTGTTGCACCTTTTAAGACACCTCATCAGGGAGATGCTGGTACACCGTACAGGACTCCAAAGAGTGTAAGAAGAGGAGCTGCCCCAGTAGAAGGTGAACGCATCCTAGGAACCCCAGACTACCTGGCACCTGAGCTGCTTTTGGCAAAGCCTCATGGTAAGACAAACCAACCATGGAGTTTGTAAAAATTGAAAGGTGACATATTTAAATTTCTAAATGTCTCTAGGGCTCTAAACCCTTTAATACAACAGTGAATTCTTTAAAAATACCCAGTGCTTAGCTTTTGCCAGCATGGATGGCTGTGTTTGCTTCAGCTGCTCCTTCCATTTACTTTTTCCCATGAGCAGAGGTTTTGGCTGTTGAGCATAGTCTTGTGGGCTGCAAATCTAATGCTTTGGAAGCTGTGCTTAGGCAGCCTGAGACTTGTGTGTGCCTTAGGAATCACAACTTGGTCATCCTGAGTATCCTTCAAGATTCTTGGGGGGGTGGGGAGGGGCAGCTCTGGCTTTGGAACTCAAAACTTTCCCTCATGAAATATTTCTGGTGTTAACTTGCTTCTAAATGTAGTTGTAATCCTGAACTATAATCATGTTACAAAACTAATTTTGTGTTCTAACTTAGATTTAACATTGCTGTCTTTCTTTATTGTTGAGCTACTACCTTAAGGAAAAAAATCTGCTTTCCTATGCCTTCAGAGAATCATGTGATATTTGATGTTTATATTTGTTAGGGGTTTTTGCAATAATTGTAATGTTCTTGCTTCATTGTCTTTTCATATGCAGGGACTCTGATCTCTGGTGAGTTTGCTATATACTGTGCAGAAATGGAGTGTTCAGCATAACTGAATAGTCAAAGTATAACTAGGTCACCATTTGCAATAAATTTGTTTGGGTGAACAATGTTTCTATATAGAAAGATATGTCCAATATGCACCCCACATAAGAATGTGTGATGCTTCCACAAAAGATTCAGGAAACGTCAGTATCACTGCGACTAGGTTATTGGACGTCACACACATAAGCCTATACTTGAGGAGTAAAGTCAGCCTTCTTAAAGACATTGTGTAATGGGAAATAAACCAGAGACACTTCTTATCACTGCTTCCTTTTTGTGTGATCAGTCTGAATTGCTTTGTGTATGGGTGAAGAAAGCTCAGATGCTCAAAACCTGGTATTTCTGTTTCTTGCTTCAAACTTCTGATAGACATGATTTAGCAGGGATATGGCAGGAGTTAATCTAATCTTTAGTTAAACTTTGGGTGTGAAAAATTGCTGCTGAAACTTGTGTTACTACATTTTTCAGAGTTGTGATCTTATTAGACTTTGACTGAAGCTAGGAATATTTTAGCTGAATATCCAAGCACCACCAACAGTGGATGGGATCTCACTGCAATGATATGCTTAGCTTGGTGGGGTACTCTTACTGCTGTTAAAAGTGCATTAGATTACTAGTTACATGTTTCAGTTTTCAGCATTTCTAAACTCAGTCAATAGTCCTTCTGAAATGGCTCAAAACAGTTGTTTTTCTAACATGGAGGTCTCTTAATTTTTTTTATGTGCCAAAGATGCCAAGAAAAATTACACTTACTCTTTGAAATATATATTTTTTCTTTTTCAGCAAGTGTGGCATCTATCCTTTATACAGTGGAGTGGGCATGGCTTAAAGATGCAGAAAGCTTAGAATGCATGCAGTGGTGTCTGGAATTGCTTTGCCTGCTTGGTTTTAAGTGGGTTAATAAGATGAGTTTGGCAAAAAAAAGAAAAAAAAAAAAAACACCATCAAACCTGGAATATGGAAAACCAAACTTATTTAATAACATAGGAGAGAGCTAGTAACTATGCATTGCCCTAATCAACTTCAGTGTAATGGAGAGTAATTCCAGCTTCTTGCTTGCTGGCTCATCTCTGCAAGTGGTCTTGCAATATTTTGACCTAGATTTAGACAAATAAAAATTAAGTTCAATAGTTTGAATTCTTGGAGTCTTCTCAAAGAACTGAGGGAAAGGTACGAGTTACAACATGGAGCGTTCATCCAGTCTCTAGAGCACTTGTTAAAGACGACTGTTTCTTATCACAAAGCAGTCTCTTGGAGAAGTCAGCTCCTGGATTCTCTGTAATGGGAGTTGATAATTAGATTGTTCTTAAGAGCCCCCTTGCTTTTAATACACTAGTATTATCTATAATGAATTAAGGAGCAGACTGGCTTTAAAAAGCCCTTAAATAGATTTTTAATCTTCTACATGATTATTAAGTACAAGTTATTTTGTCTCTCACTTCACTTGCAATAAATTTTGCAGGACTGAAACCCGCTTCAATTTCTGCCATGGCTAATCTTCAAATCTGTGCAGATATCATTAAATCTTTGTGTTAGGTGTAATGACCTGGATTTCTCTTATCAGGTTCTGCTGTAGACTGGTGGGCCCTTGGAGTTTGTCTGTTTGAGTTTCTAACTGGAATTCCACCTTTTAATGATGAAACACCAGCACAAGTCTTCCAAAATATTTTGAAAAGAGGTAATCTGCTTCAGTAATTGGGGAAGTATGTATTTGCAACACTTGGTTTATGGTTTGAGTTACTGACTAATCTGCATCTTTGTCTGTAGATATTCCCTGGCCTGAGGGTGAAGAAAAGCTGTCTGATAATGCCCAAAATGCGATAGATATTCTTCTAACAATTGACAGTACTAAGAGAGCTGGACTGAAGGGTTAGTAGTAAAATTCTCTTGTGTTCTTTGCAACTAATAAAAAATTTCAAAGTGATGATGTCCTCCTCCTGAAACTTAGTCTAAAACTTAAACGTCTATTTAGGGTCCATGTATAGTGCCTGAATGCTTAACAAGAATGCTTAACAAGTTCGTATTTTCTGTATTTATTGTGGGATTTTGCCCTTTTGAATGAGGAAATTTTGGGGGGTGGAATGTTTTGGTTTGTGTTTTGTGTTTGTTTGTTTTTTTTTTTTAATTGAACTTTTGTTTTGCTTTAATGCTGTTTTGCTATGGATGTTAAGTGTTCGACATCTGACAGAGTAAAGTTCACTCTTACCTGTTACTGAGTTAGATATTTGGGGGGTTTTGATCTAACTGATTTTAGGAACCTTGATTAAAAGCCTATAGTTTGGGAGAGAAGCCCCCTATAAAAGTTAATTCAAAGGAGCTTTTTCTTAGGAATCAGTCTCTTTACTGAATGTATAGGGGAACACAGAATTAGACAATATATACTATATAAAGTCTACATAATTTTTTTCCCTTGTAGAAGGAATTAAACACTTGCTGTTTTAACAGTGACTATACTTTATAAAAAAAAAAAACTGATAACATGAAGGAAGCTTAGTGTGAGATCTTTTGGAAAAAGAGGAAGAAATCTTACAAGAAAACTGCCCATGAAATCACTAGATTTCTAGTGGAAAGGAAATTATTATGGAAATTCTTGCTCGTAAAAGCTAGAAGCTGAAACCAGGCCAAATCAAATCGGAGAGGGCACACAGTTATAAATAAAGATCACGATGTCAACGGGGAATTCTGTGGCTCTTTAATGTCTCCCAAAAAGCATCTAATGTCTTAATTTGAAGGTGTTTAACTAAAACACAAGTTGCTGTATTTATTCCTGGATATTAGGGTGAAATCTAATTGCCTGCATGCATAGAAATTTAACCTAGATGACATAAAGGTTGCTTCCAATCTGAAGCTCTTGGAAAATCATTCTTTGTCAGGACCTCTACCTGTATCTGATCTCTTTATCCAATTTATAGGCCACCAAAGTGGAGTTGGATGAGTAGGTTTCTGGACAACCATTACGTTTTCCTCCTTGTAACTGAATTTCTGTCACTGTCTGTCACCTTCTCCTCCCTTCCCAACACACATGCACTCCCTCTCTCTATTTGTCCAGTGTGAAACCTAACTTACTGAGAAATCCCAGTTATGTCATGTCCTAGTACTGTGCTTCTATGAGTTCAGTCTTTCCTGATAAGAGAAGCTTTAAAGCAGCATTTGGTAGAGAACACCAGTGTCCAAAGTTAGAGTTTGGTTTTTTTACCCCCCTTCTTCAGAGATGTGGGCAGAAGCTGACTGCCAGCTGTGGTACACGTTAATACTGCCTTGGAAAAGACAACACAGTTTCTTCACCTTTTCAGCTGAAGACAGCTTTCAGCACATGAGAACTTTAAGAGCAGAACTACATACAATTCTGAGATAGTGAGTCTGTGCAGTGTCCCGCTGCATGTATGGTTGCTGAAGCTATCAGGAGTTAAAAGACTAACCCTCTAATTTATTGCCTTTTGTCTAAAATAAACTTTGATATTGTATCCTAATTGATCAGGAAATGTAGAAATAATAAACAAGTGTTAATGTCTTACTGTCTGTCAGCTAAAAGCCTATGGTATGTGCTGAGAATTGAAGTTTGTAGTGAGTGTTTGTCTTGGTTGAACTTTCCACCTCCTCCTAAATGTGATATTTTTATTTTTTTCCTGGCCTATTACTTTTGCTTCTTTTTTTTTTTATGTTGAAGGTGATAAAAACATGGGTTTGTATCTCACTCAGTTGAAAAGGTGCTTTCTGGCATTGAATCAAAGTAGCAAAGCCCCTTTCACTGGGGAGTGGCGTTCCCAGGTTATGCAAAAGACACATCAGATCCTGTGTGCCAGGAAATCACCTTCTAGTCAGAATGGACAAGGCAGGGGAGTTCTTGACTCAAGTCTTGCAGCTTGGTTAGTTATCCTGCCTTCAGGCTGGGGAAGAGGAATCTGGAGTTCTGTGGTAACTTCACCATAAGGGCGTTTAGACTTGTGTGTCTGGTGGCAGGCCGAAGGGGAAAGCGAAGGAGGACTGCTCTGTGAGCTAGCAAAGGGCAGGTGGCCTGGAGTGGAGGAGGGCGGGAATGACTCCCACATGTCTACTCAACACAGAATTTTGGCAAAGTTAGAGGGTAATCAAAACCCAATTGCAATTTGCATTTTTGTGAATTTCTGAAACAGCAAAACAGAGCAAACCTACTGACAGCCATGTGTCAAGAGAACAAAGTGACTATGGAGTCTGGACAAAAGGAAGCTTATAATGCTTACATGAACTTCTGTTTCAGAACTGAAACATCACCCCCTCTTTCATGGTGTGGACTGGGATAATCTACAGAATCAAACTATGCCGTTTATACCTCAGCCGGATGATGAAACTGATACCTCTTACTTTGATGCTAGGAATAATGCTCAGCACCTGACTGTGTCTGGATTTAGCTTATAGCATCAAGATAAGTGAACTTTTGCCGTGTTTGTGCACTTACAGGCTGCTCTGTAACACTAGTTTGGTCTTGACTAAGTTTCCTTGCCAAATTTAGAGTGTGTTTTAAGTTATCAGTCAGTTTTTATTATTGTATCCTTTATTCTGAAGTGAAACTACTGTATGAAATCTAGCTGGTGTCAAGTGCCTTCATGCTACTTTTTATCTCACTTACTGCACCTTACTAAGAGGCCAGAGTGTTGTATTTCTTGGTGCTAATAACACTTGGCAATGATGGGGCTTTTTCAAATAGCAATAAGTAACTCCAATTAGGGTGTGTGAAGTTATTTCCCAGTTAAACATAATAGGGAAAGGACATAAATGCTACTTGTATCTAATCATAACTTACCTGTTGGTGGTTCAGTGTAATGGCAGTCTTGTTTGGGAGTAGTCCTTTCTGACCAGTTTGAATATATATCCACTGTGCAAAACTCATGGTTTTTATTCAAGGTGGAAAACCGAAATCTTTAATGCAACATTAAAATTTCTTACTTCTGTTTATCTTATCCCAAGAAGGGTTAAAAGAGACAGTGTTATTCAAAGTTGACTCAGCTGGATGTGGCATGTGAGACTGACAGTAGTTCCACTGCTTGTTATCCTTTCCTAGGCAAATGGGGTAGGGAAAGCATACTTGCGGCAAGTTTGTTTAAATTGTTGCATTGTAACCACCGATACTGTAGGAAGATGGACTGAACAGCATACATCTTAGCAATTACTTGTTTTAAATAGAAAATGCTGAGTGTCCGTGTTTGTGCTCACTCATGTCAGATGACAGAAAACAAAAAATCACCCAAGCATTAGCTAACAAGTGAAGTATTATTCATACTGAAGCTGCTATATATCAAAGAATATAATGCATTGCAAATTTACAGACTGTTGTTCTGTAAACTCACAACCAGATCTTAAATTTTACTAGAACTTAAGTTAAAATGTATATTCAGTATTATAAATCCTAATTAGGGGGAAGTATATTTAAATCTATTTTCAAATGCAACACAAAACTTGCATCTGCTGTTTTAGAGGTTTATTTCTAGGTAATTGCCAATATTTTTCTTGCATAGGTATCTTTCTCAGCTGACTTACTGAAGATTTTTAGGTTTTGGCTTTGTACTTGCTAAAGCTCAGTTGTGTGAGATGGTGGTGCCAACTAGCAGCCATGTGCTGGAAGCCAAGGATTTTGCTTGGGATTTTTGCCAGATGGCTTTTGAGTCTCATGAACTGACCCTTCTTGCAGGGGGAGTGAGTTGTCCCTTCATTGCCCTGCTTCCTGGAAGCCAAGATTTATTGATGGAATTCTGAGCAAACAGTGTCTGCTGGGCTTCCTGCTGTCTGTCCCCTCAGTTAGCTGGGAAAGGAATGGGAATGGTGGAGAGAAAGGAAGTTTTCCTGGAAGGACCAGAAGAGAGCTAATTCTTAACAGCTCAGAGTGACAGATCCTAGCTCTAGGTGTGAGAATTCAAACATAAGGAAACAGAATCTTGGCAAGCTGTAAAACACTGATGTTCACTCCCTCTGCTAAGGACTTCAGTTCCAGAAAACTTGTAAATTGTTGAATCTTACTGAAATTGTTACATGAAAAAGGTGCAAGCAATCAAATGTAATACATTACTGAAACAGTATCCATAGACAACACTTCTGAATGATGAGAAATTCTTTAGCATTTCTCCTGTGTATAGTTAAAATATATAAAATGGGGAGGAGGAATACCTTAAATTAAGTAATCACTGGTATTTTATACAATCTATTTCTCCATTTCTAGTCATCTGGCTTAAGAAAACTAGTCTTACAAAAATGAATGCTGCACAATGTTTAGAGGCAAATATACTGAAATGCTGCTGTGTGTTCTTGAGCTAGTAGGTTCCAGTTTCAGTATGATCAGGTTTTACCTATGGTCATTCTTCCAGTAAAATGTATTCTTCTTGCTCTCTACTACATCCTCAAAAAAACCCTTACTTTGCACACTTTTGTGTAAATATAAAATAAATTACTTCAGTCCTGCTGTTGCTTGCTTCTGCATTTTATTGTCTTCAAACTGTCTTACCCTTTTGACCCTGCATGGGGGGGGGGCAGTGGGAGGTGGATATTTGCACAAAGAAACACTGTTCCCCAGTGACAACAGTGTAGGGAAACGCCTCATAAAGGTCTGTATGCCCTTCAGTTCATACATTGCCAATGCCTTCCTGCAATCCTTATGACAAGCTACATTTGTGTATTTAGTGACAGGAGAGCAAAGAGCCTTTAGGTGGTCTGTAACTCCTGCTGGGAGTCTGCTAGAAAGAGTTAGACAGTGACTCCATCTCCACCAGCACTTACTGTGCTACCACAGTACCAAAGGAGGAGACACAGGGCCCTGAGGACAGAACAGTTGCATGTCCTGTTTCCCCCACACACACACACTTCTGCCTGGCTCTGTTCTGGTTCCCCTAACCGAACATCCCTTAGTAGGTGGAATGTCTTTTCCATCTGGTTTCATCCAGAGCACACCTATGCTTTTGGGATGAAGTTTGATTCACTGCAGGAAACTAGCTGGACATTTGCTTCAGAAGTGCAACTTTGAGCTGGGTCTAGATGTTCCCAGTGCTAATGCAGAACTGTTTTGACCACCAGCCCTCCTAAGGAGAGCACCAACTAGAACAACATAGCCTCGTTCTGAGCACCCATGATCTGCTTATGCCACTTTCTCCAAGTTAATGCTGCATATATTTGTATCTGAGCAAATTATAAAAATAAGTAATTTGTCCTTACCTTTAAAATGAAATACCAGCTAACTAGAAAACTGTTCAAAAGGCGGTGAATTCAAGATGCCCCTAGCAGCTGAGGCCCAGTTATGAGTTGCAGGTAAATGGTTCTAAAAGTGATGTTTTGTATTACAACTTTAAGATTGAGACTGCTTCTTCATCATGTAGCCAGCAGGCTCTTCTGTACAGCCAAAGCATCCAGTCTACAACATCTACTAAATATTAAGAAAGTTCAAGATAAAATACAAAATATTAAGGGATTGATTTATTGAAATATGAATTAAATAACAAAGACAGCATATGCCTACATTTATGTCAGTGGGAAGTTAACAGTTAAGTACCTTTAAGAATGTCTGTACCATCTCTAAAAGCGAGACACCTACATGTAACATGGGTATGAACTGGGGGAGGAGGCACTCCAGGGTGCTTCGTCCTGTCAGAAGACATGCTGCTTCAGGAGGTTTGTTTTTTTCAAGTGACCTTCAAGCTGGAGTATCCTTCCTGTATAGCCATTTCTATCATTTTATGGTAAGGAGTCAATCACTCTGGGAACTTTAAGCTACAGGCACAATGGCTTCAGGTCACAGCAAAACTTCCCTTCTGGCATAAGCTTTGTTCAAACCTGAGTTTTCAGGACATCTCACACCAAAACACCTCTGGCGCATGAAACCATCTGGTTGGTACAGCAGTCTTCAAACAGGTTCTGGTCATTTTCTTTTTTAATTCAGCTTTACAATAAGAAAATCAGAAGGGGGGAAAGTAACTTAAAAAAAAAGTACACTTAACTAAATACAAGATTAAAATTGCTCTGATAAAACAAACATTAAATTCTGTGATTATGTTTTTATACAGTATAGCTTGTATGAAAAATGTTTTCCAAACTATAAAAGATTTTCAGGAAGGACAAAAAAATAACTTTCCTTAAGAATTATTTGTAATATGTAGTCCAGGTGGAGAATGAAAGCACATATATAATATGGTAAAATTTCTGAAGATTTAGATCTTAAACATGGGTTATGTTATGATGCAATTGTTATAGCAAATGAATGTCTTAGTTTTCTGTCAAATCTAATTTTAGTGCATTTCCATTTTCCAGAGATTTAGACAACTTATAAATTATTTTAAAATTAAGTGTAAAGCGTGCTTTAAACAAGCAAACTTCACAAGGTTGTAATTCTGTCTATATATTGGTTAATAAATACTCTGTGAAAAAAACCATCAGCACCAAAATTAGCTGAAAAGTTTTGTTTTGAAAGGAAGTAGCAGGATAGGAGAGAAAAAAAAATACCAGAACTGATATTTTTCCTAATGTGAGTTGGGCAAAGTCCACAACAGATTAGGGCTAGATTAAATCTTATTTTAATTTACATAAACTGACAACAAAAACCTTACAGTGCACAGAGCTTTTTAAAATCTTAAAGATACACTTACAGAGCTAGCTTTCATCTCATTTTAAAGCACCTCGTGCCTAAACTACTGTACTTCTGTGAAAACAAGCTGTTGTCAACAAGAACACAGTTACCAAAGTTAAAAATATAAGGTGCAGCCTCTTTAGATGGATCACATGTACCACACAGCTTCCAAACTTGTATTTGACGGTCTCTGTTATTAATGGCTCTAACTTTCAAGACATCGATCAATTCCCAAATCTCTTTTACAATCTTAAAGGATAAGTGAAGGATTCAGCCTCATTTCTGATCAATTTACATGGAAATTTGCCCCACACTGGTTTAGCAGCAAAAATAACCAGTTGAATTCCTCAGGGCTATATTGTATTTTTCCAACAGCTTGCAGTGTATTGAATTGACACTTTATTAGTGCTTTCATCTGATAATATGTAATCCTGTAGAAAAACAGGCAGGGATGTTGTGACTGTAAAATTCCTGTATTAAAGTGACGGTTTTACATATTTTCACTTACTCTTTTACAAAGATGATAGTCTCTTCATCATCTAAAAGCAGCAAGACCAGTAATTACTGAAGGCCCATCCATGAGCACATTCCAAAGTAATTAATGTTCATACGGGTTTGAGGATGGAATTATTAAATTTATTTGTAACCTAGGAGCTGTGAATCATTCAAGTTTCAATAATGTTAGTCCTTAAATGTTGAGCTCAAAGGTAGTATAAAATATTACTATAACAGAAGGAACGTCATCCCAGATCCTGAGATTCTATGAGAATTCAGAATTCCTTCGCTTTCCAGGGCCATCTTCTAGAAGTCTTTAAGCAAAGTCATGAATTCTCAGTTCAGTTTTCTAGAAGAGGAACCAAATAAATTAGTTTAATGTACCTTCACATATGAGATGATTTTTCATTTGTCTATATAAACAAATCAATCAGAGTTACACATGAATGATTTCCAAGCCATTAAACTACAATACTGCTTCAAGATACCTGGAAATTTGCCCTCTTAACTTACAAAACAATCTGCAGGTTTACAGAACTGGCACAAATTGCACTGAGGAGTACAAAATATCACTAAGAATTCTGACCTGCAGATGAAACTCCTCAGAGCAGTCCCTGACCACATCAGTCAGTAGTTTGCTAGCTCACAGCACAGCAACACTGACGAACTGGTTTTCCAATGACTGCAGCAAACGTGCAATCAGAATGTTCTACAATCCTGAGGTGAATCTAAACAATTCTCAGTTACTAAAAATATATTTCTATCTCTGATCTGGTTTTAGAGCTCTTAGGATTCAGGTTTTCAGTGAAGGCCCCAATATGAGTACCCAGATTTTCAGCATTAAGCTCCCTGTAAGGGAAGGAGACAGGTTAAGAGGCTCAGAAGACCTAAACCAGCCGGAATGCCATACACCATAAGGGTGTTAAGAGTGAGCTGAGCTACCCCCTTCTCAGGGACACGAGCTAAACACAAAGCTGTTGGCTACAGGAGGCTTTCTCTCCACCAGTTCCGGGGAATTTGCTCCACTGTGCAAACAAGTTCAGGAGTCATAGCTTCATGATGAGAAAACGTCACGTGGTAGCACATTCTCACCTCACATTCTGCTCCAGGATAGTTTATGTATTTTAAAACCAAAAGTATATAGATATGGTCAATGTACGCACTGTGTACAGCTGCTGCCTAAAAGCTTACATGCCTTAACACAGTACAAACTGAAACTGGCAATGGGACAACAGAGGACTCTCGGTTTGCAATTCCATTTTCTCTCTGAGTGTACTTGATCAACCCATTGCTAAAGGAGATGGAACTCCAGATGGAAAGGTGAGGCAGAAGCAGATCGTCCTTAAATTCTGGCTACGGGTAGATTTCTTCAGAAACAAAGAGGAAAGTTGAAGAACACAGAAATTTCTTTAGTTGTTTCTGTTCTCATCTCATCTTAATACAATCCATGAATGAGTACACAAAACGAGGACTATCTGGGGCTACACTATCTCTGACTCACAAAGATGCTGGTATTACCATGCATAGACAAATCCTGTTGTCCAGAACTGAAAAAAGAATAAACTGTGGGAGGATTCGGCAAAGAGCCACCAGAACCATCCCAAGATTGGAAAACAGCTTTAAAATGAGATTCCAGTTGCTGCATCTGCTTTGTTTAAGCAAGAGATTAAGAGATGACCTAGTGATAGCAATAAAGTACCCACAGAAAACACATCATGGGCTCTTTGTCAAGTAGATAAAGATCTAGGAAAATCCAATGGATGAAAGCTGAGGCTAGACAAATCCAAACTAAAAATAATGTACCATTTGCTTACTCACTTAAAGCTCTGAATCAGAACTATATATTAGAAAAATTGCTGGAAAGGGTGTTTTTCTAAAACTGATTTCTCATTGAACCTGTGAATCGATTGAGGATGCTACAGCAGTCAGAATACATGATCAAAAAAGGTTTAAAAGGACAGCATACTGTTCAGAGAGAGAGAGAGAGAACATGGCCTGTTGAGAATTATTAGCTAAACGACACTAACATTCATAGGAGCTTCACATAAGGTACTAAAAAAGTGGTACTGATTTTAAGAAACTTTGTCCTTGCTGATGAAATGGAAATCTCCATTTACTAGTGCAGAACATAAGGCAAATGTATGTAACTGCCTACAAGTCTTAGTAGTGAAATCTCTGGTTTCATCAGATCGTGCAAGTGACACCAATGCTGCTAATGACAGCACTGAGACAGGGCAACTCCCAGGCAGGCGTGAAGCCTTTGTGGGCTTTGTGTTGCATTGTTTACAACAGCATGGGCTGGGCCCAGAGGGTGGTGACCAGTAACAGAAGTCTAGTTGGAGGCCAGTAGTTAGCGGTGTATGTCAGGGGTCAGGCCTGGGTCCAGTCCTGTTTAACATCTTTATTAATAATCTAGACGATGGGGTGGACTGCACCCTCAGCAAATTTGCAGATTACACAAAACTGGGAGGAGTGGTTGATATGCCACAGGGTGGTGCTGCCATCTAGAGGGATCTCAACAGGGTGGAAAAATGGGCTGAACTTCATGAAGTACAACAAGGGGAAGTGCCAAGTCCAGCGCCTGGGGAGGAACAACCCCAGACACCAGTACACACCGGGGCCTGCCCAGCTGGGAAGCAGCTTGGCAGAAAAGGACCTGGGGGTTCTGGTGGACACCAAGTTGAACACGAGCCAGCAACGTGCCCTTGCAGCAAAGATGGCCAATGGTATTGTGGGATGCATTATCTCTCCCAGCAGGTCAAAGAAGGTGATCCTCCTCCCCTACTCAGCACTGGAGAGGCCACAACTGGAGTGCTGTGTCCAGTTCTGGGTACAAGAGACATGGACATACTGAAGACGGTCCAACAAAGGGTCATGAAGATGATTAAGGGACTGGAGCATCTCTTCTCATAGGAGAGATGAACACTGGCACACGTTGCCCAGAAAGGTTGTGACGTCTCCCTTCTTGGAAACATTCAAAAGCTGTGTGGACGCAGTCCTGGGCAAACAGCTCTAGATGTCCCTGCTTGAGCTGGGGGCTTGGACCAGATGATCTCCAGAGGTGCCTTCCAACCTCAACTATTCTGTGCTTCTGTGATTTACTGTATGAAAGAAAACTATACCATGAAAACTGTCAAACATTAAAAAGCTAGAACAGTTCAAGCTAATTCTAGTAAGATCTACACACGTGCAGACAGACTCTGCAGACTGATAGAGAGGAAAAAACTTAAAATGTAAGAGCATACTAAGCTAACAAAGTCAGGTGTAAGGTTGAAGTAAGTAGATAGCAACTAGAGAACATTCACTTGATCTTCTGATGCTTAGAGAGTTGAGGAAAGGTAAGATGAGAGTACAACTGTCCTTGAGCTGAAAGAAGTAAAAATAGACGTTACAAAAATATATGGTGATGGTGCTAGTAAATGTTAAATAAGAAATAGGTGACAGATGGGACTCTGCAAAGGATTTGATAGGAAAAAACTTTCTCATGGCACAAGAGGACTAGGGAGTCCAGAAGCAGTGAAAATGTCTCAAGAGGATACTGGGAGTGAGAGGGTCAAAGAATGTTGTGGAGACACTTCCAAGCTATCCAACAGCACCCGCTTGTGTATGCTTACTGAAATTATTTATCCTACATTGCATTTAATCACATCAACCTAAATTGCCACATATAGAGCATACCACATATAGAGTCAAATTAACCAATACTTTCTTATGCTGAGAAACGTTCAAGGCAAAGAAAACTATATGTGTCTTTTCCTAGAATTCGCAGCTAATGGAAAGCACTCCTACTAGCTTCCAGAATTTCTTGTTGCGCATTTGGCTTGAGTTGTTGGGAGCGAAACATGCACCTTCCTATCATAACCATACCAAGGACTCTACTGTACAATCTGATTTAGCCTGGTATCTTCAGAGCTATGAGTCACTGATATATACAGTGGAATATTAAGCAAGACGTCTTGAAACAAAGAACTCAAGGAAACAGGATTTATCAAAGCAATTACTATCAAATTCCCCATTTTGATACTGATCTGATGTTTCAGATACACTGTCAAAGCCTTATCAAGAGTGTACCCTTGCATTCCTCTTATGCATGAAGGCAATATTTTATGTCCTGTCTAAATAACACAATATACTATGTATTGGTTTAAACAAATGAAATGCAGTGTATATGCCCTATTAAATGCACGTCTTTACCTTCGCTTTCTTTGAAGATACACATGTACCAACCACTGGGCAATAAATGGCCATACAATAGCAAAAGCTAAAACACCAGGAGAAATTTCAAAGGGCCACCATGATGGTTTCTATGGAAAACAGAAAAAAAATCCAGTCAGCAATCTGTGTGCACATACTGAATACCACAGATTTACTTCTCAATCACTTCAAGTGCTACAGTATCAAAATAGAAAATACTAGGAAGACCAGAAAAAAGACTAATCTCTCAAACACTTTCTTCCCACAGATTATTTTTTATTTCCTAGTCAAGGGAGAGACAATATGAAAAGCACATACTAAGAGCTAGACATAAAATATTCATCTTATGCTTTTTCACCATTCATACTGCTTTTTACAAATGGAAAATAAAATACTTTACCTTGACAGAGGAGACGGGCTGATAATTTGACTGTAGTGATGCAGATTTTGCCTTTAAATACAAACAAAAGCTGGTGAGTATTAAAAAAGAAAACTGCAATTAAATTTTTTCTGCTTCATCAAATGAGAATATGAAGTTTTTCATCTTGTGAAGGCTTTGCAGTCTGTATATATGACAGTTTAAGGAACAGAACCAACCCCATGCAACCCCTCTTTCACCACTTAATTTCCAACTTACCTCTCACGTTTCCATTACTCTTTATCGCATTTTTATCACATCTCTGTGTGTTAAAAAATTAATCACTGTCACTTACTGGACCTCTTTACAAGGCCCCCCTGCCCAACTTGTCATCAGAACTTCAACTCTGACCCAGTCCAAGAAGTTGCAACCCAGAGTAGAAATCCCAGAAGCTTAATTTGCATGATTACATGTTTTGACACTAGTCTACACAAAGGCAAAAACCACTGGTTTAGTCTGCTCTGAGCTATAGCTACAGGCATGGCTAACAGCAAAAAGGAAAGAGAATACTCTGTTCCAAATCTTCCAGGCAATCCAGAAAATAAGAAGTACCAGAAACTTTTCAAGACTATTCCCATACACTGTTGTGGTGCTTCCACAAAAACAAAGCAGTCAGTTTTCTCGGTCTTTCTTCATTTATGTAAGTGTTTATGTAAGAAGCTTCTGTTTCTCTTTAGGTAAGGGTAGCAAACAAAGCATGAACTGCTGGGGAAGAGTATTTTACTATTTCTTCATATATTGCTCAGGCAAAAAAGAAAATCAATCTGTACCTAAACATCAGATTCTTGAATAGCTGTGATGGAGTGAAATCATGGTCTTAGTAAATCCTTTTCCCTGGCTGCCTTAGATTTGGAGTATGTGCCTCCCATAGGACACTACCTGTACAGTTCTCTCATTCTCAGGTAGATCAAAATACATCAGCAATTCATACAAAACCAGACATTTTTAGGTTGCTGGTTCAACTACATTCACAGTATTTTCTATTCTCCCAAATATATGGTATTTCCATTCAAACAGAAGGAAAAAGAAACACTACATCAATAAATATCTACACTTGCTTAAGACTTCTTTTCCCTATCTTGTATACATGATGTAAAATTCCAAGAAAGCTGGATTACTTCATGGGGAAAGAATGCTACGCAGAATCAGTCTTCTGCTAACTGAAAAATGGAATCAGAAGTTCTGCCTGCAAACATTTACCAATCTGGAAAATTAAGATAATTTCTCGATTCCTTTGAAAATCCTTTGAGATCTACTGATGAAGAAATTATCTGCGATCATATATTACTAACATTAGCTATGGAATCTCCATATAGCGACTGTGTAATGTGTATCAATAATGATGGCAAAGATTAGTTTGATCACAAATCAATAAAATAACATATGGTTAATTTTTAGGTCAAAATGCATGTTTTATCTCACAGGTACAAGAGTCCTGAATTGTGTTCCTAAGAGCAGGTACCAGTAAGAAATCTTAAGTTGGAATAAGCTACAGAATATCACTGAAATGTCTTTACAGTTTAAGAAAATATTGTCTGAAATTTTAATCTAAAAAAGCATAAAAATATCCAAGGACATTTAATAAAAAGTAAATAACTTCAGTACCTGTGATGCTGTAACCGCCTCCAGCATATGCAACCTCTGAAGGACATTCTGCATGTCTTCTTGCAACCGCATCAGCACTACTGCAATCTGTTCATTGAGGCTACCCCTGGGTCCTCTGTCTGATCCCCAGCGCTCTCCATCCCCTCCACTACCCATCTGTCCACCTTGTGAACCATCTCCTACAGGCTGAAGTCTATGCCCTGTGTTAAGGGAGAAAAAAATAGATATGTAAAACACAGAATGGGCTACCAACTCTATTGAAATTGTTTGATTTTAACTGTGTGGTTCACTCTATCCTGAGCTGAGTGTGGTACTTATAATCATAGGCTACATTCAGACAGTTCAAAAGCACTGGGAGGTTACTGCAACACCATTTGAGATGTCCGTTCCCCTACAGCCTCAGTGTCAGAGTATCATTCCAGGTCTTAGAATGGCATAAACATTTAGCAAAAAAATATTAATTCACATCCAGTCAGGTTCAGCAGTAAAGTCTGCCCTAGCGAAAAGAAAGTAAGATCTGTCTTATTATCAAGAGTAGCTGTGTTTTAAGTTTGACACAGTCTCCAGCTGGAAAACAAAGAGCACAGGAACAGAGTGCTGAGAAAAGCTAATTGTTTGATACCTATAACACTCCTTTAAACTCCATACAGCTAGCCTATCGTGGTTTTGCCTGCAAGTAGCAAACATAAGTAAAACAACAAGAGAAGGGGAAATGATTAAACTATATGTTCTTCATAGTAATTTTCAACATAAATGTTACACTTGGATTTTCTTTTTAATTTTTGCATCTGATCACATATAGGTGCCATACAAAAAGGCATGCTATATATAAATAAAATACTTTCTGACTTTTTTTTTTTTTTTAGTACAAGAAAAATAAACTTTATCCTTGACTTTACAGATCATACCACTGGAATATAGTACTGCTCCTAGGTGACAGTATTAGAAGTATTACAGAATTAAAAACAGCAGAGGTCCAACATAAATTGAACATCAGGACTAATACGTGATTAAGAATCATTAAGTTTTAAGAATCATAATAGATAGTATCAGAATCACTCAAAGGTGTGGCTAACACTCCAATTATATAGAAAACAATACATCACTGATACCTTTCCATGATGTTCCATGGTTTCAAATAAGAAGACACCACAGCGATCTAAATGCACACTCATTTAAAAATAAATATGTAATTTGTAAAGAAACTCTTCTCATGCACAGACAGGTTTTGAAGATTACATTTCTAAAAAGAAAGGTGCCATAAACAGCAGCTAGAGTTTAAGATAAGCCAAACCAGAATAAACCAATATGCTTATAAAAGATCTACATAGTGCAAGAAAATCCTTTAATAATACATATTATGAATGAAATAAATACTCTGAAGACAAAACTGATTGCTACCCACAGTAATTAGGATTTTGTTATCTATTTTTATTGTGAAGGACAGAAACACTATATGGCATGACTATCTTACTGGACAATGTTGACAAGTGTTTCTCAGACACCAGTAACTTATAGCAGTCAGGACAGTGAGGAAAACAACAGCGGCATGCACAGTACCTCTCCCTCTTCTGACACTGTAGAAATCTGCTTTTTCTCCACCTTTCTTCTCCTTGTGAGGGCCTCCATTACTGGCTTTGCCATCTTCTCCTCCACACTTGACTTCACCTTGTTCTTGAGCTGCTCCCTCTACAGTATTTCCAGGTTGGAGATTCCTATAATTCATGCAGGCGTGCCTTGGAAAATCCATATTTTCTAACAGAAGACTGTGATCTACATCCAAGAAATGGGATGAATGCTTTAAAGATCCTTTAGGTGATGTGATGATCTCCAGGGGCTACAAATTAACATTAGGAAGTAATTAAATTCTGTAAAATATGACAGTTAACTGATAAAAAGGAAGAAGCATCACCTCTACTTTCACTTTAAGAAAATAGTTTGCCCAGAATTAGGACTTTTCTTTTAACAGGAGAAGTTGTTTTCCTGTAGAACGTGCTTACTGTTGTCTAAGTGTCCCCTTCAGATTGAAAAGGCATTTGAGGCAAATATTCTCAAAACATTGATACCACTTTAGACATTTCCAACATACACTAATACTAAGTAATCTCTAAAACACAACATCAAGATCTGAAAATGTTCATTTTTCCCTTGTAAAATTGGCTTTGCTTCCTAGACAGTGAAGTAGTATCCTAACTTGGATTCTTGAGCCACACTGTCAGAAGTCACGTGCTAGTAACAACCTTGAGTGGGCAGTGTTTACACTCACAGCAAAGAGATCACGTTGTTTATTATCAACCTGTTCAAAACACCTTGGCTGCACCCTGTACCACTCACCAAACAAAAGAAAGGCATAATATTCTATCAACTTCTCACTCAAAATTGGTGATACTGTAGGAAGATATTAAAAATGGATGACACATGCGTTGATCAGGTCACAATTACATGTTCTGCAACAGGACTGTCTTAAGGTAGTCCAGGGAACCCTTTGTTCAGTGCAAAGACAAGCACTTGCACAAGTATATGTTGAAGCAGCCTGGGGACCTCAGCTAGCTGAAAAATAACTCCACGAGAAAGTCAAAATAACCAAGAGGGGCAAAGAAATGGAAACTGCTGCCAGAATTCCGTTTGTCAAATACCAGTTCATAAACCTGTATCATCAGAACTGAAGACAGAATGTTTGCTACATCTTGTCCAATAAAAAGCTCTATTTAATTCTTTCAATAAACCTCTCCTAGTTTGAATTGATCCATCTGTAGTTCTACTTGTGTATTTATTTACATATACCTGAACATTTCTTATTTTGTTCAAAACTAGAACTTTTCTCATGCAGGTTAGGAAATTCTGACAAATTATCCACCCACTTCAATTAAAGAACCTCAAACAAGCTTGAACGATACACAAGATGATTGGGAAATCACCTAGATAACAGAGCTTGCAACACTTCTACCAAATTACCTTCCCCAGCATGCTTCCTTACTGGGTAAAATTTTGATTTGCTAAAAGGAATTCTCTAGATCCTCAGGTAAGAGCTAGACAAGAATGATGCAATATTAGAGTGCTTACTGGCCTTTCTGATCCCATGCATCATTCATATACTCCTCCCCAGAATCCGCAAACTAGGTGTTTGAGTACAATCTACAAAGTCCACACACTTAAAATGGATCTCTGAAGGAGGTCCAAGCCAGTAAATCAACTAAGACTACCGTTAATACAATGAGCAGGAGCGCAAATTCAGTCAAAACTAAGCCAGCAGACTTGGTGCCCACCTTTTATGTGAAAGTCAGAGATGTACATTCAGGCTGAAGAGAGTACAAGAGAAGCCAGAAATCATTGTCATCTCCCACTTCTTTAGACCTAGGCCACTTTCAGGCACTGGCCTTCAGGCCACCTGCTAAGGCTTACTCTATTTTTTCAAAGAAACAAATGCAGGATCCATCAGGCCAGAAAAAGACCATGCAAAAAGCTCATTGTTACAAAGACATCCTCTGTTTCTCAGAGATAGTTGGATTCTGGTCCCTACATATGTTAGGAGACCCTAAATTCATTTGTGGATGTAGCCCTTAATTTCTTTGTACTGTTGTTTTGACAGTTGTTTCTCTGTAATGTTGTTTTTGATACCTTCCCCTCACATAAATTCTCTGAGGGCAAAAATTTCAAGGCTTTTAGATCAATAGTAACCAACTTGTAAAAGACTGATACTAAAACCAACAAAAATCGATAGTTCAAACAGGAGAAAGGTATGCATGAGTTACTTCATTCACCTCTGCACGTCCCGTTTCACCTGACAGACAGGAACCTATTTAAAAATAAGCATACCAATTTCCAACTACACCTAGGAATACTAAGTCTCTACCTCTTCTAGTCCAAGTTGCTCCATAGAGTCACAATAAACTTCACTGTCTGAATCACTGGTTAAGTGCTGAGTTGCTGAGAACTCTTCAGTATTCTCTTCATTTGCACCTGTATGGAAAGGAGATACGCACACATTTTTTGTAAATATGAGCCAATCCTGGCAAAGAGTAAAGCAATGAGTTAAAATGTCTAGGTGAGCTTTAGCTCATGCCCCTTTTATCTACAACTGTCATCCTAAAGTTAGATTCTTAATAAAGATTATATTAATATAGAAATTATATAAAAACTTGTACTAATGGGAAAACTACACATTGTATTGGCATTTCTGCATTATAAGTTGATAATTTTAATTTTATCTTGTTCATTCTGCTCTCCTTTCTAAGCTCAGTATAAAGCAGTTTTGCCTAAAGTTACCTGTTAGTTTTAAAATTATATATTTAGACATCAGTTTCAATAAACTGGCATTTATAATACCCTCAGCCTTTGAGAGTGACACAGAAGATAGTGATTTTCATTTCACTACACATTATCTTTCAAAGGTAAATAGTATTTGCATAGCTAGTACAATGATTTTAAAAGAAAACAATTGTATTTCTGTGGTTTTAGGCCTCTCTGACTCTGAATTCATCTCTTTCTGTAGGAGATCCTAAAAGAAAGCCTTATTTTATACTGGTATTAAATTCAAATTTTTTTTGAGTACTCTTTCTTCAGGTTTCTACAACTGAAAGGCACCATTGCTAGTCTCTGAATACAGGATTACGCTTTCAAGAAAAGAAATATTTTCCATGAAAAACATGTACAAACGAAAACATGGTCTTGCAAGGACAATACCTTGGTGAGCACTGTTATTAGCTATTTCTATGCTTGGCTCTGTTTTCTTTATTTCTTCCTCTGGGTTTAAGCCATTCAGGGCAGATTTGGTCTGGACACCATTCTGCATATCTGGGATAAAGCTGTCTGTGTAACAGCCATTAGTAACAATACTTTCCAAATCCTTAGCAGCTGCTGATTCTGGTTTCACATTCTTATAGTCTGTAAAAAGAACAAGAAAACTTTGCAAACAGAAAGCTATGCACCTAATACCTTGAAACATGTTTCTTCAAGTAGCTAACTTTCTTACGGACTATATGTATAATGTATCCGCAGAATAGAATATATAAATGCTCCTAGATTCACATTTGCAGGGATTGTTCTGTTCTTGTAAAAAATGTAAATATAAAACATAATTTGAGCAGATAATATTTAAAACATAAGTAAGCAAATCCAAAGTAGGGCTCTGATAAACTAAATAATTACCTCAATGTCCTTGGAGGAAAAAACCTGTATAAAATTCTAAATATGTAATTTCATTTGTTTTTCACTTGATACTGGTATTTCTCAAAACTCTTTATGGACCTCTAAATGAATCTTACTGAAAGTCCTGTCTTATTTTCTCTGAAGAGAAAAAAAATATATTTTTAATTCTACTGTTACAGCCCATGTAGCCATTCACAGCTCTTACAAACAGCACTGGCAACAAAAAAACAAAACAATACAGGGTATAGACTTTTGGCTAACCTACCGACAGAACTTTCTAGCCAAGTCAAAAACTGTATGGCATAGCTCACTAATTTGTACTAGTTCTAAATCTTATAACCCAGGCTGAGAAACTGCCGTTTTTAACACAGGCATCCACACATATTTGCGTCTAGTTCTTCTGAAGAAGTACAGCATTCATGATCCTTTAGGTTTTTCTGCCATTTACGTGATTAAGAATAACTTTGGAAGAGACCATGGTCCAAGTGCAGAAAACATACCCTTTCCATTTAGCTGCAGTTCCTTTTCCTCCTCTTCACGAACCCCTTCTTCTTCTGATTCTGCTCCGCTATCACTACTTTCAGCTTTTCCATTCACAGCCTTTATATTTGGAGTGGAATTCATGACATTACTAATGTCTAAGAAAAAATTCAAAGAGGAAAAAAAAAAGATTTATTTTAAAAGAAACAAACATACAACCCTCCCCCCTCAAACTATTAGGCATATCTCTACAAAAGTATTTCCATATTAGAAGACGTACCATATAATGCCAGCTTTATTTCTGTAAGCTCTTCCTTAATTGGTTTAATGTTTCTCTCTTGTGGCTCACCACAGAGTCCCTGACTACTGGTGAAGAGACTCTCAATGATTCTGAGCCTACTGGAAAGAGACAGCAGGCCACTTTCACTACTGAGTGTCAGACCAAGGCTATTACCCATCTTTATGGTATAGCTGCAGTAACATTTTATCTAGGACTAATGTGGCCATGTTCTTTTAAATCCAGAAGTCAGCATTTTTATAGAAGTTCCCTTTGGGGCTGAAATGCTTCAAAACTGCTCTGAATTCAAAGGCAAATTTTGAAACATTCTATTCAATTATGTGAGCAATGG
Organism: Ibidorhyncha struthersii; assembly: GCA_013398815.1. Lineage (NCBI taxonomy): Eukaryota > Metazoa > Chordata > Aves > Charadriiformes > Charadriidae > Ibidorhyncha > Ibidorhyncha struthersii. The sequence goes on along the minus strand of VZSZ01001788.1, from coordinate 365,924 downwards.
GACTCTGAAGAAGGTAAATACAGTATCCCATGGATCTTCTGCAGCAATTTAATCAGATGCAAAATATGGTTGAAGACTCAAGTTTACACAGATCTCTAGCAAAGGGCATACAGACATAAATTCTCTAATTTCAGTGATTTCATGATGAAATAAATACACTGAGTATTTGTTTGCACATCTAATTACATAAATATTAAGAAAAAAACCCAGATCTTGAAATAAACAAAGTAACTGCTAAATCCTTGTTTTCCACATATTTGATCACTCCAGGGATCACAACTTACTCTGACTGTACAAAGGATTGCAAGGTAAAGATTCTTTAAAATATGGAGAATTTAAGTGACAATTCTACCACCTCCTGTAAAAAAGATATGATTAAACACATCCTGATGATCATTTAAGCCTCCTATGCTAGGACAGAGTGATTAAGGTACAAAGAGGGGACAGTTTCTGCAAGACACTCGCACAGTTTACATGTTGACTCCAAGGCTGAATTCTGTTTTAATTGTCACCACAGCATTCCATTTGTGTAATTTCTACGTTCCCTTGTCAGAACCTTGAAAGATTAATCCTTTCGTTTATGCTTAACAATAAACAGCAAAATAATATCCAATTATACTGGAGTTGACAAACCAGCTCCACTACTTTCTTTGCTGCATGGTAATTTAGAGCTAAGGGTTTTCTGTCTTAATCTTTCAATGAAGAGTCTTCCCACATTCCTCTATTTTCAAAGCTTATCCATAGTGCTTAAAAAAAAAAAAAGGCAGCAAAGTAACTTCTTGTATAGAAATAATGAATATGTTAATTATCCTCTTCACCCTAGTTTTACTTCAAGGTCAGGTTTCTGTGGGCACCCTGGATCACTTTTTTGGATTGATTTAATCCAACTTTTATCTTAGCATTAAAACACATACTTCTTTATTGTAAAAAGACAAGCGGAAAAGCTGTTGTCTGTCTTGTAGACTACAAGTATATAAGCAATCACGTGCTCATTTTCTCCTCACTGAATAACACTCCTTATTTGCAAGAAAATTTGTTTCACAAAAGAAAAATCCCAACATATTCTTAGTTTATTTCTCATAAGCATGTTTCATTTACTGTGAAACCCAGTTCTCGAGATGTTTTTCGAAGAAGCAGCAGTGTGAGGAGGATAAGGTAGCAGTTAAGCCCTCACAGCATGAGCATTAACTGCAGACACAGCTCCCTTGGCATGGTAAGGCAGGCATCACCCTTCCCTTTGAAACAAAAAGGGAGTGGGGCACAATCATCCATGCGTCCTACCCAGTTGTGGGAGTAAACAGGAAAGACAAGACTAGAAGGAACATTTAGCTGTGAAGGAAGGTGAATTAAAACTGTAAACCTCCTCACCCTACCAAGGATATTGTAAAAAGCCCCAGCTTTTATTCCTCAAGATTTGCTTTTTTTCCTTTTGAAGGGAAGGCCTTTGAACATTCAAGCATGTTCTCTCTTCACTTAATTTCCGTAAGGAAAGTATTCTTTTGGGGAAAATTCTGAGCAATACATTGCATATGTTTAAATAAAGAGGTGGAACTGAGAGAAAATATCAACAGTAACAGATTTATGGTATCATGCCATGGGACACCCAAAAAACTGAAATCCATCAGGATCGTATTTCTTCCACAAAGTCATTCTTTGCAACAGTGCTCCTAAAGGCCATAAAGAGGCATCGCTTTGATGCAGACTCGGAAGAGCACAGCATTGTACAGTTTTGGCAACTTGAAATACCATGTTTAATTGTGTACCTTTCCTTAGAGCCCTTACACTGCTATGCTTCTCAGGTCCACTCCCAATTGCTTTTACTACATGGTAAAAGCACAGTTTGCTGCCATCCTCCTTGTTGCTCTGAGTATCTGCTAAGAAACCAGCAAGGATGACTGATAGTGGGGGCTGATAGGGTTAAAGAGCCAATCAGTAGTGACTTCTACAGTCCCTGTTGGTAGGTTAATGGCTACTCCCCAAGGAAGGTATCTTCCAATATGAATGATACAAGTCAAGAAAGCTTTTAAAAACCTTATTTGCTTTGTGCTGTCCCACTCAGCCATCCACTCCTTTATTCTTTCTGTTTATCCACTTCAACTGCAGGCAAAATGGTAGTAGCTTTTTCAGTTGCCCTGGTTTAGATACTATAGATTCCCTCCTGGTTTATTATTTTCATCTCACTGCCTACAACACCAAAACTGAGATTTGTGACAGAATTTTCTGAATCAAAGCTGTACTGCTTTGTAGCCACAAAAGGAGTAATATTCTGCAAAAGCCTGAATTGTTTGGCATTTTTTTATTAATGCTATATAGTAAGCGCTGTGTAACAGCAATAACGTGCAAATAGAAGGAAGAAGGATTTAACAAAAGAAAATGGCAAGATAGAAAGGATGTGATGAACAGACACACAGCTCTCTACAAGCTTTCAGTGGATGTTTGTTTTCTTGTCAGCTCTATTGAGATATTTCCCCAAGAACAATTGTGAATTAATTTCTTTGAGAAGAATTGTGGTGCTGCCTTTAATGATCTGTGTAACTGGGCCAGTTTCTCAAAAATAATGTATTTTATTTCTAACTCCCCACATATTTCAACACAATTTGTGTTACCCAGATGGGAGTTTAGGAACTTACATGCCTCTGTGGATCTGCCCCAGCTCAAGGGTCATTTTACAAATAAAACCTCACCTAGCATGTTTTTCTCAAATGCCTTGTATTTTGGGTTTTCTGAACAGGCATATTGTTCTTAAACAAAATTAACATGCATGGCTGGAGCTGTACTGATGGTTGGCTCAGCACAACACAGTATCCTCACACAAGTCCTACAGTCTCTTTCACTCTCTGCAAATACCAGTGATCAGGAGACATTCTACAGCAGCAGGTGAAACATCACAAAATATTTAACTAGCTGTGTAGGCCCTCATAATATCGTAAAAATTATGTGCTTATGTAAAATACCATAACTTTACTGTCATCTGCTCAATAGTAGTAACATCTTAGCTGCTAAAAGATTATTTCCATGACCTACTTATATAACGACCTCTTAGCACTCCTGTGTTTAAGTAGACTCAAGCTTTGTCAATTTTTTTCTGTTAAGTCTCAGGGAGGCCTATATGCTGTACAAAATTGTTTGGTAATCAAGTAACTAGAATTCTTTTCTTGCCATCACAACCTGATATTTCATGCTTGTTACTGATCCAAATACGCTCCCTGCTTCAGTTCCAAGTTTATGCAACCACGTCCTGCCATTTCCAATACACCAGTAACACAGATCTCCACCTCTTTTGAAACTGATGTATCCAAATACTGCAAGGAGTTCACTGCCAGGAGCGAGTGCAGTGAGAAAGGAGAGGTATATGCAAGCATATGAGAGCAATAAGCTCTTCAGCTAGAAGAGCAAGAGTTTCTATAACCCTCATTTCCTTCCATTCTTTTTAATATAGCACACTACAAAGAAAATTTCCAGGGGCCCAGTCTGCTCTGTAACATCTGTTCTACAATACTCAAATGAGCTGCCATTACAAATGAAAAGAGATTTTAGAAGGGTCTGTCAAAAATAGAGACTAGACAGAAAATATAAAATTCCTTACTTTAACTCCTACTGCTTCATCACTTTTCATTTTCAGTGCATTAAGTGTAAGTTCTATGAAAAATGTATTCCCTAAGCACACAGATCATGGCAGCCAGGTCTTCCTCAATACACTTTTCCTATTTTGTTGTTTAGTCTTCTTAAACTTTAATATAACAGAAACAGAAGCCTCTCCTCCTTTTTATTTTTCTTTTAATATACTCAAGACTACAGCCTTGTTTTGTCAGCATTCCTCTCTCTGCTTATGTTCTTCTCAGCTGTTGCACTCAAAGAGATGCCACTGTATTTCATAAAACATTTTAATCAACAATATTCATATCTTTATTTACCATTTATAAACATCAAAACAATAGTTTGTGGATAAGAACAAATACAGAAATAGCAGCTTCTCAGACGTTTATATTAACTTGCAAGTATGGTATTTAGGATTACTGACTAGTCATCCTGGACCTTTACACTTTTCTCTTCAACATCTACGGAGTTTCTCATCTCCATACATATCATCAGTACCTATTCCTTTGAATTTTCAGAATACTTTCCATATAAATAAGGTTACCAAGTTTTGGGGTTGACTTACATACACTTTCCTCCTCCCTGTCACCCCTGAGCCTTCTGTCAGTATAAACAACCTGCCTGGGATTTCCTGATAGAGATCAGCCCAGGGAGAACAGCAGCTACCCCACAGGCATTCCCAGCACTAGCAGGTAGTTCCACAAAGGACACCAGACATCCAGAGTACAGGGCCACCAAGCACACACAGCTCAGTTACATGGCACACGTGCAGTGAGACCAGTGGATCCAGGCTTTGCCAACTTACTGTCAACACATTAGCCAACGATCACATATGAGAATGAACACAATTAATAGCTGCTTCTTAGATATTTATAGTAACTTGCAAGAATAGCAAGATCATTCCAGGATGTCCCCATGTCTGGTACTACTTCCCTCCGGGAGAATGAGCAGGACTTGCTAAGCTCTCTTCTGCATGGAAGAGACAGTCAACATTTAGAACTTTTACATTGCATGACAAGTAGAAAAGAGCATTAGTCTTGAGTTTTGTCCCAGAAAATATAAAACATGAACATAGTATACTCAGAACCCCATAAAGAAAACTGAATTATGCTTGAAAGCAACACAAAACCATATTGCTGAGTCAGCTATAGTCCAGAAACCCTGGTCTATAACATTGTAGCCTGAATCAAGTTGTTTTGCTCTGTACAAGAAAACCAAACAGGAAATAACATTAAGATTATATTCTGCCAGCTACTCCAAGCCTACCAGTTGAACAGCCTTTTACAATGCCCATGTTAACACAGCCTCACAGATAACACAGATGGCTTTTCCATACATCTTAGAGACTAGGATCAAAGTAATTATTTTTGCTATAATGAAGTTATGCATGAAACACCAGCCCATGCCCACTGGGCACTTTTCTGAAAGCAATCGTGATACAACTACCTACATCTGTTCTTCCCCAGTCTCCTTTACCTCTGTCTACTACTTCTTTGTAGAAGAGAGCTGACAGAAATCTGGATTTCGGGTCTCTCACCACAAGATCTTAACTATAAGCAAGACCTCTAAAAATGTAAGACACCAACATTTTATAGCAAGTGGGTACATCTGCTAGTCTCAAAACCTGAAGAGGTTTTGACAACTTATTTTCCCTTTTGCAGGGACTGGCCAGAAGAACAAAAAATCCAGGTCCAATGACCAATTATACACACACTGTTGACTCAATCCAGCATGAAACACAATACAGACAGGCCTTTCTTCTCATGGAAGAAAGCTTCTCTTAGCTCACTCCACTTTGAAAGAAACAATTTTTATTTTTTTTTTTATTTTCACATTTGGATACTCTACTGCTCACCCTGTGGTGATATATTCTCTCCTACTCTGTAGGAGAGGAGCTGTTGTTATCCTCAGGCTTGAGCTATACTGATGCTCTGCCTTAATTTCCAACACTACTAGACAGCGCTGGCATAAAACCATCCGTTTGAAGTCAAATCACAAAGTAGGCTAAGATTTGAACTGGGAAGCCCAAAGCAGGTATATATTGCAACAGAACAAGCCACAGCTTGTTAAGACACAGATCCACATCTCATTGAGACTCTCCACTGACTTTGGCACTTGCTGGCCCAGCCCTTAATCCTATAATGATCCCATCCTGCAGCAAGTGCTGCAGAGAATGTTCTAGATGCTTCTGAAAGAGTGTGCCACTAAACGCTTCATTACAAAGCAAAGATGTTGAAAATAACATGATAAGCTCTTTGAGAAAATAAAACCATTTGAAAAGAGAAACTAGACATATGCAATCTACAGAAGCACAGTTGGAAAATATACCACATTTTAAGAGTAAGAATAAGTGTTTCTACCTGGAAAAATAATAAGAACAGACTTACTTTTTTTAAGTGTAATCCACTCCAAGCTTACCTATGTCCTGTACTAACTACCTTTGAAATAGCAGCATTCATGTGTATTTGCTTGTTCAAAAAGCACATAGACCTCAGTGGGTATTGTCTTTTAAACCTAGCTCCCATATCCAATGCAAGAAGGCATTGTTAAATAGCTGTATGTGCCTGTGAGCCAGGCCAACTTCTGCCATTCACACAAGCTGCTAATGAAGCAGTGCCCTGTATGGACTCCTAGAGCAAACATGCTACATTGCAATCAGCGCCACCCAAAGCTGGCATACGCAGCAACACGAGTCACCTCGCTTCAATAGGGCTTCATGTGGTGCAATTGCAATACAGCTGGGAGCAAAGTTTTCAGGAGAGAAACACTCATTAGGATGACAAAATTTAGGAGTATTACAATGCTGAAACTTTCCACAGCCTCTGCAATGCACATCTTGTCATTACCAGAGGCAACATTTAGTCTTCCCAAAAGCTTACAAAGAGTACTACTACTCAGCATAAAGGTGAAGGGTCATCTTTATTTAGTAGGATTTTAAAACATATTAAATGCCTTGTCACAAAACAGGAAGAATACGCTTCTACTGAAGAACTTGTGAACAATTTCCAGATACTTTGCTTAGTTGTTGAGATAACTTAGCACGGGCCTGTCTGGTAAGGATTTTCTTGCCCCCCTTTGGATTTATTCACCTTCAGAAAAAAGAAGACCTCTACAAACGTTCTCAAGGAAACATGCAGAAAGATGAGTTTGCCCAGTATCAGATCAGTTGGGTACCAAGTCTAGCCCACCTATGGCTTCTTCAGGTATAACGTAAGAAGAAAGCTTGAATGCCCATTCTGAAAATGTCAAATTCACTGAGCAATGATACTTCAAAGGTGCCTTTTGTTTTTTAAACATTGACTTGGACATCAGATTTCTTGTGCATTTATTAGCAAGTGCAAAAAGTTAAAAGGTAGCTCTTCTAAAGTACCTCCACACCTTACCCAGCAGTCTTCCCTCTACTCTTTCAGCAGCTGCAAACAAGAGGGTCCTTTTGTAACACTCCAAGAGGTACCTATTCTATTCTGCAGCACTATGACAACTAAGTGCCCACCTTCTTTGATGTCTAGTATTTCATGTACCTGAAAATAATTTGTCAATAATTTTCTCTGTAAAGTACTTCACACCTGTCAGAAAGAGACTACTGACCAAACTTTCCAGAGAACCTAAGCTTCTCAGGCAGCTGCAGGATGAGCTTTCAAAATACTACCCAGGTTACATGCTTTTGAAATACCCCTCAGATTCATTCAGCCTATTGGAGAGAATTCTCTGTTTTCCTTTCTTTACCAACACATCCAAGTGTGGATCCATTTGTAACCCACAGATCTGGCAAGTTTGTCCTAGTTGTCAAGTAGATGTTACAAGTCATTTTAATGCTGGCATGTCAGGCTTTGGTGTTCTTTATTAAGGAGAGCCACAAGCTCTATTGATTCAGGAAGACTGTATTTCAATTGTTTGTATTTAACATTTTCAATGAAACTGCAAGGAGTAAAAATTCAATTTCAAAAGGCTACACTCTTCTGTTGAGGCCAACCTGCTAGAGACAATACACCAGCCATAATGTACACTAAACTTCCAAAAATCCCTTCAATGAATTCAAGAATACTGTTGATTTTGAGAGAGTGGTATGCAATTCTTACACAATTAGATAGTTATCTTCATACAGATTAAGTTCTGATGGAAGAAGAATGGAAGGCAAACTCAAGACAGAATGGGCCAGAAGGTGGGGAGCGTACAGTATCAAGTAAGAGACTCAAGAGAAGGGCCCCAGTTTCTATAGCATACTAATTGCCTGCCCATGAAAAAACACCTTCTACAACAGAAGCTATAGAGAGTAGGGGCTTGGGGGCAGGGGAAGAAACAGGACTGGAGGAACTAAGACAATGAAAACTTAACCACGTATCATTTTTTTTAACGGTATTATCACCAGTGTCTACATCATCTCAAGCACAGACTTGGGCAGACTGGTTCTATTCTTTAGTGTGTATCTAGAAGACTGAAGGTACTTATGCTTCCATAGCTCTGCGAAATATTTTGAGACCTGTACTGTAAATAATAATAATTATTTCCAGCTTCACTTTTAATCAGGGAAGCGGTAACAGCACTGAAGAAAGGGTTTCAGAGTCCTAAATCTAATGGTAAAGTTATAATACATGATGGACTTTGTGAAAATTCTGTCTTAATTCATTGTGGCATAATTAGATGTTGCAGCTTTAAACCATATGAATGATGACATATCACCAGATTTATTGCAACACTGACAGAACAACATAAAGCTGAAATTTGATATTCTGTTTTACTTACACTGCCTTATGTTTAAGCTGCCCCTCTAAAAAACAAGTATGCTAAACTTCTTATTTAAACAAGTGTGGTTTAACTTCCACTATTCTCTGCCCAGATAAGTCACTTTTTTTAAGAATTGGCTTTTGGCACTGTGCCATAGACACCAAGTCCAAGTAAATCCTTATTACACAGATCACTGACCTGAATCTACTGATACTCTTACAATCTTGCCCTTCAATCCAGCTGTCAGGCAAGCTCATTAAATCTCAGACATGAAACACACACAGTTTTAGTCAAGAAAAAAAGTCATACAGCTTTCAAAACAGCCATTCAAGAACTTTTACCATTACGTTTCCTCAAAAACAATGAAAAACTATTTCTGTTTCTCTGAGACTTGATATCAAAAACCAAAATGAAAACTATGTTCCTTTAACATAGGGGGAAAAAGCCACACACAAAAGGCAACTTAACCAGCTGACTCCTACTTCTTAAACACATTAAACCAATTAATTTGTGCAGTGGTTTGTTTTTAAAAAAATATTTCAAAAACTGAAATGCAACAGGGGAAAATTTAGCTGTAATTAAGCCAGATTTAAACAACTGTAAGCCTTATATTACAACCTTATAAGCACATTACCTGTAACATAACAGCTATTATTAAAACAGTCTCACAATGGTATTGCTAAGCAAAAGTCACCACACTGATTTTTATGCAGCTATGACACCACTAGGTTTGCCACTTGTCAGAGATTTAAAATGTTTAAATAGATATTCCCTTGATGAACTTGAGCCTCAGAAAACTTAACTTGAAAGTTTCACAAGCCCATCTTAGACTCCGCATGTATTACAGAAATGATGATTAAAAAAAGCATGGATTTTGATTGTGGATTTTTTTAAGTTTTATTTTAGATCAGATGACAGAGCTGGATTACAAGCTCTACATGCAGTTTGATAATCCACAGCTACACCAGGATGCAGCAGTATGCATTTCAAATAGTTGTTCCTTTTATTAATGGAAAGGCAGAAACTAAGTTTGGTTGGCGGAGTTAGTTGTTTGTTTTAAATGCTCTCCTTTTTTCAGGAAAAGGCTTCCTTAAGCAGCTCAAAAAACCTGTAGACAGGGACTAAACATGCAGCTTCCTGGGTCTAACTTTTTGTACCTCAAAAGCAAAATAAAACAAAATCCAGCCTAATGAGGTGGCAAGCCCAGAAGTCACAAGTGTTAGCAGGAAGTTACTACAGCACCAGAACAATGGAAAAGGATGGACATAATTTATTATTCCTACCTTCCAAATACTTAGAGACTTTCTCCATTCGAACTGCCATATGGTAAAGAGAATGAACAGAAAGATGCAACGTTTAGCTTTAAAAATCATTTCCAGAAGACAAGCCCCAAAAGGTCTGGAGTTGTGATTATTAGTAGTATAAAGGAAGTTATTTGTCCGAACCTGAGGTTAGGTCAGATCCTCTGTTCTTTTTATCTTCTACTATTTCATAGAACGGGCCTATTACTTGTAGTAATTCTTCAACTTTGTCCGTCATTGGCATACTCTCAAGAATCTGCATAAGTCCAAAATATGAAGCATCTTATGAAACAGCATTTCAATGATTCATTCATTTCAAATTATTTTAGCAATTGCTGGTCATTGTAAAACTCAGTAACATTTTACTAAGTTACTTCACACATTATTCTGATTTTTAAATTTTTTTAACTAAATGAAAACAACATAAACCTAATTCACCGAACAAGAATCTTAACTAGCTGCATTAACTTTTTTTTTAGGTGAAGAGAAGATAGGAGAGCTACACATTTGCCACCACCAAAGGACCACCTCAGCACAGTATTAAGACCTCAGAATCCATCATTTCAGCAATTTCAAACTAAACCAAGTCAAAGTTCGACAGCCTGCTGTTATCTGATGCAGTTTATTTTATAGACAAGTCTTTCCACAGAGAAAGTGAAACTGAAAGACTTTTTTTCCCCTTAGAGGATTCTTTGTATTTGTCAAACCCTGCTATCTTCAGTGGAATGCGAAGAGCAGATCAGAAGCGCCCTACTGGGTCTGTCTAAACCCAAACAACAAAACAGACAGAATACAGCAAAACTGGGACAGTGCACAGACATACTTAGCAGAGAAAGCTAGAAACAAATTCTGCTCTTGAAATCATTTGAATCATTTCGTTGATAGAAGTGTCTTCATTTTAAATTACAAAACCAATACCTTTGATCATCTGATAGGAATGCAAAACCTTAAGTCTAAGATAGATTAAACAAGAGATTCAATAATTGTATATTATTTTAAAGGCATACGATATCATTGTCCCATTCTAGTTTAAGCACTTTCAACCAAGCTTTTTGCTGATAGCTTTGTTCCTCTTTCAACCTCTATTTCTTTGTTGTTATTTTTCAAAAGAGGTAACAGCTATAGGAAAAGACTCGGGTAGAAGTAAACTAACAGCTACAGTACGCCTCCTCCTCCAGAAGAGCACCAAGAAAGCAACAGATGGAGGTACATGTTACCACAGAACATGCTGCTCAAAAGCACCAAGCATGTCGCTAAGCAGTAGAAGCAAAAGCTACAGCATTACTTCACAAAGCAGGAGCTCTAGGCAGGCTAGCAGGTAACAAGTCAACACTTGCAAACCAATCAAGGATACCAAGAGACAACAATCCTATCAAACTGCATTTTCATTGCCACTCCTCTGGTCTATTCAGTGTATAGAACTCATTCCATATTTGTTAGAGAGAAAAGCTCAGTGCTCAGATACAGAGCTGGGTATGAACCAGAGACAGGACAGTTGTGTCTTTTTTTTTCATTTTTGTTTTTTTAACTTCAATAGCATTGAGAGAAACAAGAAACCTATTCTAGAATAACGCTTGTATTCGCTATGTATTTACTTTTATAGTCTGCACTGTAAACTGTTTCATACATCCATTTGTACAATGTCTGCACATAACTGCTCTTCATCTGTTCTAAACAGACCTCAATATACTCTCTACAACTTGAAGCAATTCTTAGAATCTTACAGTTTCTGTTAAAGTAAGTTTTGTAACTGCTAGCTTTTAGGTGAGCAAGAAAAGAGCAAATACTTCCACAAACAAAATCAAATGCTTACTTATGCAGCCAGTAAGCATAATATGCAGTCTTTAATATTTGAAAGTGCAAAATAAGTTATTATGTATCCTGAATTACTGTTTTCTTTGGATGCCAGACAATTCATATATGAAGACTCATTTTAAATTAGAAACACCATGTAGTATTAACACATCTTTATGCTAAGATATAACTTATTTCAAATACATAATGAAACAATGTATCTGAAGCACAAATAAACTAGTTTAAACAGTATTGCAATGTAAAATTCCAGAAAGGCTACTTGGAAGATAAACTAACCTCAAACAAAATGCACCTGAGCTCAGATTCATCTCAGCTAGGACTAAAACACATTTGGTTATTTCCCACCAGCACCTCAAAACCTCATCGAGACACATTCCTCAACAGCTATGATTTTCAAAGCTACCACACGAAGGGAAAAAACACTGAAAGAGTTTACAGGAGGAGTATCTTGTGACACGCTCATCTGAGGCATGAATAGCCCAAATACAACGTGCAAATGCTAGGGACATGCCCCAGGGGCAGGAGGGGGGGAATATGGCTCTTACACACCTTTAAACATAGTCCTGTGATATCAGCATACAAGTGGGTTTTTTGCCCCCTTAAACATGCAGCAACAGCAGAATGCTCACAGTAGCACCACAAGGATTAGCGCAATATATGCTGATAGAACAACCCAGTGGATCTATTTGAAATACACTTCCATTTACATTTCAAGTAGAATCAGTTGGGTTGGAAAAGCTGAAGCTAGTATTTCAAATGTGAGAGCTGAAACAGCACCATCACAGGGTAAACAGATTCCATAGTTTTAAAGCTGAGTGAGGAAAGCAGTCATTTGCTCTCCAATCCTTACATGTGATCTGTACAGAGGCAGGATATTTGTGCTTCGTTAGGGTCAAGTCATTAGACTTCCTCACAGTAGACTTACTAGGGGTTTTTCAGAACAAACATTGCAGTTTCCATAGTTTTAGTGTCCTCACCAAACTAATTACAGCTTTGAAAAAAAAAAAAAACCAAAAACATAAGGTACTCTACTGAAGTATTAACACATTTTGAATCTGAGATTTGAAACGAAGTGCTAAATCTCATGGTACACATTCAAAAGGAATTTTTAAAGTTTAGTGGGATTTTTGACCAAATGAATATTTGGCCTCCTGTGTTTTTTGGAGTTGTTCATTTTTCATTTTAAAGCAGCTACAGTAGTACCAGCAGGAAATAAATTACCAAAATTGCAGGTAGGCAAGAGAACAGTAGTCAGACTCCAGCTCCTTGCCTATTAAAAGTTTTTGTTGTATCAATCGTTAAACTTGTTAAGAGTTCAATGTCAAGATAGTGGCCTAGGAAAAACACAACTGTATTTGGAGTAGAACTTACATTTTCTCTCCTTGATGCTAACCTCATTATAGTAATAGATTATGATTTTACTTTTATCCAGATTGACAGTAAATAATCTTTCAACTGGAAAGGCCACCTAGGAGATCTTCAGTGAAAAGACTGCAGTGAAATGTGTTAGTTAATAAGAGACAAAACTTTAATTCTGAATGTTTACTCTAGTTACTGGTGCAATTCCTGCTTAATATAGTAACTGACTATTTACAAGTTACACATCTATTAAAAAAAAAAAAAGACAAATCAAGTGACTCCATTCTAACTGTTTGACTGCAACTATAACATACAAGGAATATTTTAATGACAAGTATAGAAAATTCAGGTTGCCGAGTTCTTCTTGAAAGATCAAAGGTGGTTAAGTTTACATATTTGATTCTACTCATTTCTCCAGTCATGAGAGTGAGACTCTTGCTCCTGAAGTCCATCTGGAGGCTTTTTTTTTTCTCCTTTCCAAGACAAGGATGGCTTACCTCTCTGAACTCTGAGACCTGAGGCAGTTTGCAGTAAATCAGCTTTTCTTTTGCTGTACTTTAAGTTCCACTGTTTTCTCCACTACCCCCTTTACCATGATTTCAATACTTCACTCTCTTTAGCTCTGTCATTTAAGCTTCATATCAGCTAGAGCTCTCATGTTTCTCTGAAAACAACTCAAATTCTACAGCTTTGGAAGGAACTACATGATTTTCTTCTCCCCACAGGCCAAACAGCTTAGTACTGAAATCTAACCATTCACATATGAAATAACTAATTTGGAGCTTTAACAGTAGTAGTCTGCAAGAATCTCCTCACGTTCCTTAATTTATTTCTGGAACATCTGTCCTAGAATATGCCTTCCACTCACTAGTAAACTTACCTTTTTCATTTCTTCAACATAGGCTATCATGGCTTCTTCTTTGGACATGTCTCCCAAGGCACTCCAAGCATCCCTAGGAAAGAAAGTCACACACATTTTCAGTATCTTCAAGGCCTGCTGGATTTTTCCAGAGTGGCCTTAAGTAGGTCAGTTATGTAATGCCCAAAGTTTCTCTGATACAAATAAAATGCAACAATTCACAACTTTTTTTTTTTAAGTCCAAATATATAATTTGCTAGGATAATCACATAGTGGTACATCAACAAAGAAGCAACAAACTGAACAGCCTGGGGACTGAAGAGTTCCTCACTGACCAGCTATGATCTTGTACCTACTAAGTTGTTAGCAAGCCCAGATATGACACATACACATTTCCCTTTTGATTAGGCTGATTTTTAATGACCCTCTGCTGCAGAAAAAGAGCAGGCACAGACACTTCAGCCAGCACCCACAGACAGTCGTCAGCAAGTTAGAACAGGCTACAAGAAAAATCTGTCCCTTTCAAGTTTAGCGACTGGGGAAAGACACATCAGTCTAGTAGGTAAACAGTTCAATCATTACCCCCAGTTACCACAGCAGCTACTTCTGACCTAAAAAAAAAAAAAATCTCCCCCTCTCCAACTCTGCAAGACAGAAAACTCCAATCAAATTCATCAGTACTGCACAAGGAATCTGTCAGAACACAGAGTGTAATAAAATATTTCCTTACGCGGTCTTGTACTTGATTTGACACTGTCCCTTCCCCTTGCCAGAGTATTTGTCCCACTTACAGCAAAATCCCAAGGCTGGTGGCTTGCATTTCAGCTACAACCAACCAGGTGGGTGGAAGCTTACTACCTTAGTCCTCTGCAAAGATACCCCCTTCGCCCTGACTTGGGGAGTCTGGG
>VZSZ01001788.1:327960-348923 GCA_013398815.1 Ibidorhyncha struthersii | reverse complement strand
CCGCCCGCCGCGCCCGACGGCAGGGCCGGGCCCCGCGCCGCTGTCCTCGCCGCCCGGCCGCCCTCAGCGCCTTCGCTTCCTCCCGCCGCCGTCGCTCCGGCAGCTCCTCGCAACGACGGGCCAGGGCTGTGCGGAGGCGGCCGGCTGGCCCCGGCGGCCAGGATGAGGCCGAGGCCGAGGAGAAGCCCCTGGGCCGGCCTGTCCCCAGGGGCCTCCCAGAGCTGCTCCGGGTGATGGCAGGTTCGGTCCCGGGGCCCGGGAAGCCGCTGAAGTGCAGGTCCCGGGGAGCGTCTCCCCTGAGGACTGAGAACACAGTTCTCGCCTTTATTTTTTTTTTTTCCTTGTTTCTTTTTCTCTCCTTCCCTCCCCTTCCTACCCTTTCTCTTCCCTGCTTGTGTAGCTGCAATTACGTGATAATGAACATGTCAAGACGTGCCATGTTCCACCCATTTTATGGCCCTGGGTTATCCTCAGGACATCCCCCACCACCCTGGCAGTCTGCTTTGCTGCTCCCTCCCCTCCTCACAGCCATCCTCCTACCCACGCCTAGTTCCGCATAATTCACCCAAATTACCACCGTAGCCACGTATTTTTTTGTAATAGCTTTAATGACTTCTATTTCCATTAAAATTTTAGGCGTGAGATTTTACAAGCCTAGAACCCGGGGAGTAACCATTTCCATGGCATTCGGAGACGAGGGTGAATACCAGTAGAGAACCACCAGCTAGCTCAGTAGCTGAATAAATGAATGGCCTTATTCAAAAGCTCTGCGCACCCAGCACTCTACGAAGTCAAACAAAAGTATGCTAAACCAACTGCTTTTGTACCAAGTGGAATAACTTAC
This sequence comes from Ibidorhyncha struthersii, assembly GCA_013398815.1. NCBI lineage: Eukaryota > Metazoa > Chordata > Aves > Charadriiformes > Charadriidae > Ibidorhyncha > Ibidorhyncha struthersii. Next base: position 348,079 of record VZSZ01001788.1, on the reverse strand, counting down.
CCAGTGAGCAACAGGGTTTGAATAGAATCGAGTGCAAAATCTTGGCATTCGAGTCACTTCATTTATCTGGTACACAATATATATTTTAAATTCCTCTGAAGGTAGTTGTGTGCTCACAGTGTATGCCCTCTGGTGGGAAAGAAAAGCTCCAGAGAGAGGGAATTAGAGCAGATCAGCCCCTGCTCTGCTGAGCTTGTGCATTCCACAAGGTCAGCAGCCAGCTGGCCAGGCGAGAGCTTTGCTGGAGAGAAGCGGACACTTCCAGAGATGTTCAAATAGCATTCACCACACTGGGCAAATGATGAATCCATGAACATCACTGCTCCACTCACATGTATGTTACTGATGAATTTCTCTGAATTTTTCTTTTCGAGTGCTAGATTTATAAAGCTCTTGTGAGCTACGCACTAAGATCTATCATCTTTTTTATCCATGAAGGTAGGAATGACAGAAGCTCGGATCAAAGGGGAGTGTTTGTTTGAAGATAAGTGGGTCTCTTATATAAATATGGATTCTTTGAGCATGCAAGGAGTTAATTGCAAAAAAGTAATAAAAAAAATTAAGGGCCTCGTGATGCCAGCCGATATGTAAATTCTATTTACCTGAGAAAATTTATAATTACATTCGCCATTTTAATTGATTTAAGGGAAATGCAAGTTTCGTTTTTATAATGAATGTTCCCAGATTTTCACTGGAAGTAGGCTTTAAAAGAGATGCAAATGACAACCTATTTAATGGCTCTGCACAGAAACAGAAGCTGCCCTCTTTGCACTGAAGATGTGTGAGTGTGAGATCTGCAGATCCAGAATGAGGCACTTGAAGTAACCCAAAATAATCAGTACCGTCATGCCCTGAGACAAGGATGAAATAGTAAATGAGAGGCAAATTTTGAGCACTGCTGAGCCTGTGAGAACATATCACAAAGGACTAGTTAATTTAAATGCTCATATATAATACTAATTAGCAGTGCTATTGGCTGTCGCTTTGTATACATTTTGCATTCTTATTGCAGTGACTTCCACGTGGGGTTAACAGGAATCAAATGTGGAGTACAGGTAATAAAGGAGACCCTCTCCTCTGTTGCAGACATCCAGGAATGGATCTGCAGCTTTATCTCAAGCTGAGGATCTACACTCCATTCTTTAAGGAATAAAATTATATGATGTTTCTCTGTTGTCTGCTGAGTACCTATTGGGAATGATCACATGCTTGTAAAATCTAATTATAATCTATGTGTTGAACTGGGCTGTGTTTCTATTGCTCTGCAAGAGCAGTCTCCGAAGCAATCATAAGTATGACCAGTTCTTATTCTGTTTTTTCATCCAATGTACGAGAAGCTAAACATCAGGAACTGTGACAGAAAGACTGACCTGTGATGCCCATCAGGTGAGGTGCAGGAGAGGAGAGGCCATGGTACTCTGCCACCAGTGTGATTTGGCAGTGAGCGCAATGTGTGACACTTAACACGTCTGAGTGCTTTGCTGTCCTCACACTTCTTTTCACTTGGTGTTTCACAAACTACTTATGGAAAGCCTGTGGATTGCTGATATGAGGCAGTCCTGGCAATGTTGAGACACATAATCTTGTATAGAAGCATGCTGTTATAGTCCCTGAAGGAGCAGACTCAGGGGGTGCATGGAGAAAAGACAGACAGGCGTGATCCTGAGTGTAACCTTGGACCTATGCTTCACAGGTGGATCAGGGATGGTTATCAAGTCCAGTGGTGTTACGGCACAGGATAGCCTATCAAAGTCTGACGAGTTGAGCTACTACCTCACAATCCTCATTTTGTGCTGTGTGTAAGCTTCCACTGTCCCTTCACGTTGTTCTCATTTGTAACCCAGGTCTGCCTTAGCACCTTCTAGCAGGTGCTTCCAGTGCCAAGCTACACCCTAGTCCAGCTTGAAGAGCACCTTCATTTTACTTGAGGGACAAAGGAGTCAGTTAAAGCAGAAACTGGAACCAGTTGTGCCTATTGCTCCCTCAAGGGTCTGAATCATAGCAGTGTATTTTACAGAAATATTTTTAAATGTTTCTTAAGAAAGTAGACCATAGTCTCATATGCATTATGAGCAAGTTCTGTAAGCTACCAGATCCAAGAGCATGTAATTTTAGCAAAGCTTACTTTTTGAACTATCTAATCCAGCAAGGAGAGAGAATGAATTATTTAAAACCTAATAGTCATAATTATGAAGAACTAAATTAGCATTACAATTTCTAAGTCAAATCTACATGCTGATGAAGAATGAAAAGATCTCGTCTAAGAAGGGTAGAGCATCTCATAAGGAGTAGTTTTCTACATTGTTTACAGTAGAAAGGCTAATGTGTCAAATGACATTTACTTACAGGATTTTTTTATGAAATAATGAGGAATATTTGTGTCCAAATCAACAGATCTGGAGAAAGAACTATTTGCCTACCATGAATATGACAAAAACAGCAGTTGAAGTTTGTCCACCTACGTAGGCCAATCCATGTTCTTCACAAAAAGCCCTTTGGGCACAGGACTAGTTTGACACAAGCAAGAACACTTTTGGGGATGGAAGTTTCCTTGTGAGGTTCAGATACACCCCTTAATAACTTGACTAGAAATACCAATTCATTTCACAGTTGGGGATTAAGTAATGGAATTATTTTTAACCAGTATTAACAGCAGCTGCTTTGCCTAAGGATTAGGCTCAATGTTGTCAAAGGCATTAAAGGTAATATGTCCCATTTCAAATCTCTTTTGAGCTATTAATTTCAGGTATCTCAAGTCTTCCAGTAATCAGTATTTTGAGCTGTATTTTTGTTTCCCCCATGCCTCCCCTCTTCTCACATATTTTAAAAAAGACGATGCAGTAACAAAAGTCTAAGCTTAGAGCTGTTTCATAAAATGCTCTTTGAAGAACAAAATATGATCATACTTCCAAAGACATTTAGCAGCATTTGACTTTGCATTGAACTATACAGTACTTATGAAGTCAAAACCTTTTACAGGTTTATATCTTTGCAGGTCTAAAGTATAACTCAGTGCCATATTGTGTCCTAAGCTCCCTTGTGTCCTAAGCTCCCCCTTTTTTCTCCAAGCTTACTATTCATTTCTTTTATGAAATTTTTAATAAAGTTCAGTTTTCCTTATTGCCTCAAGGTATTATTCTTGTAGAGCCAGCAGACAGTTATAACAGAATTGTTCAGATTTCGCCTATTTTAGAAACAACATTTAAAAAAATCCTGTTCCCTTACACAGCCATGAACTGAGCTTTCAAAAGTATGTGGTTTCATCTTGCAGCAATGACAAACTGTGTCTTATTATAAACAACTGCAGCAGACAGCTCATAACAAATAATTATTCTTTTCCCTTCAGTAAAAAATACAATATCTGGACATCAAATTGTGCTGTCATTTACAGTGATATAAATTTGGAATTACTTGGTTGATTTGGGGATATTTATGGTGTTACACATTTTCATAATGCAAATGAGTAGAATTTGACTCTGGAAAATCTAACTATGTCTGGTATATTATTTCTGTTTTGACATTTGTGCGTATCTTCACAACTGCTGCTGCTAAAGTTTTAGAAGCCTACCCTTGTGTAATTTGCCTCTTGGGAATAGCAAACAAAATAGTGTGACTGTATCATATTAATGTGCTTATGCAATGGCATATTTATAGCCAGACAGCTCTTGTGATTTTTATTTTTTTTCAGTATCTGTAAGGGAAAAAAATAAGCACCGTAGTTTATGCGTGTTCTTTTAAAATTTGAGCAAAGGAAGGTCATTATTCTTTCTAGTGAATCTGAAAAATGACTTTGTGGAAATATTTTCATGACACACGTTTACCAGTGTGCAAAACCTGAAAGATAACTGAACTCAAGCGTTTTCAGGCCCATGTCTATCATCTTGGATATTTATTCAGGCAGAAAATATACCACTGAGGTTTTGGTCAATAGGTTTCAACAACCTAATCTAACAGATTAGGGGTGATTTACTGGAGTGAGTCCACCAACAAACAAGCTCTCAGAAGGATTTAAGACTGAGTGTAATTGGGCATCTCAGCACAGGACCACCACTTAATTACAATCCCCATAAGCACCCAGCTCTGTTGCTGTACGAGTCCTAGCAAAAAAATCAGACTTTCTTCGAAGTCAGTGCCAGCTAGACACTTTTTCCAGCTCTAAACCACGGCCTTTTCACTCTCATATTCAGGTCAGGTCTGGTACTGGACATTATCCAAGGAAGTTTATCTGGGAAGCTTTATTGAGAAAGAAATTTGACGTTCTGGAACTGTTTCAGTTTATCCTGTTAGGTCGTTTCTGCTTGACTTAAATAAAGGAGTCATCTCTGCTTCAGAGTTTTGGGGTGATATGGCCTATGTGTTTCACTGAGGTGAGGTAGATGGGTGAACTACAGCAACGTACAGCATCTCAAGATCAGAACCTCCTGGGTTTTACCATTTAAAACAGAGAGTTAATTCTTAGGCTGAGAATTCTTAAGCAGGAAATTATTGGATGAATAAATGGGATAGATGAAAACTTAGGAAACTAAGTGTCTTAAGTGTTTTTTTACTTGCCTTTGCACTAAAATGTTCTGGTTACTATAACATATGTTCAGCATGAGAAGCTTAATATCAAAGCTTCTGTAAATGCCAGAAAGGTTAATGAGGAAAGACAGCTGTCAGTTCTTGTTGCCCAAAAAGTATTTAAAAAAAAAATCAAAGAACCTGCTGAATAGTTTTCTAAGTAAATTACTGTTGGTTTCTAAAAAAACCCCAAGAAACAGGGACAACTGAGCTGTCTGAAACAAAACTGATCATTGAATCCACAGAAGTCTTTGAATGCAATGAAACAGAGGTGTTTAAAGGTCAAGTCACTCTGTTGCAGATAAAGATAGAAATGCAGCCCTAAACTGAGCAGAGAGCTGGGTGGCCACGTCACTGTGACAACAGTTACATTGGACTCTGTTTGTCACACTGAGTAATCTAACAGAGGGCAGAGGGCAGTTTCAGGAGGCACTGTAAGTCTTTAACCAAAGATGTACCCGTTAAAAAGTCCTAGTCTTCAGTGTCATATAGGTCACTTTAAAAACTCTTGAAATCAAAAGTTAGTACTACAAATTTGCCAAATAAAAGTAACAGAACAACAAAATTTGCCCTATTTCTTTTTTTTTTGTTTGCCCAGCTTTTATTATCAGTTTTTAATCTTTTGAGAGCTCACTATTATCCTTCTGAAGAGTTCTCCAACAATCCTATGAATCCTTATAAATAGAAATGAAGCAACCCCCTGATTTCTTTCACGTATAATTGAATTCAGTGATGCTTTCACTCCAGAGAATTCATTCTTTCATTATTATGTCTTTCCAATATTTTAACATCTTTCTTGAATCGTAGATTCGAGTGCACCCTCAGCAAGTTTGCCGGTGATACCAAGCTGTTCGGCAAGGTAGACACGCTGGAGGGGAGGGATGCCATCCAGAAAGACCTGGACAGGCTCGAGAGGTGGGCCTGTGCAAACCTCATGAAGTTCAACAAAGCCAAGTGCAAGGTCCTACACCTGGGTCGGGGCAATCCCAAGCACAAATACAGGCTGGGCGGGGAATGGATTGAGGGCAGCCCTGAGGAGAAGGACCTGAGTGTGCTGATTGACAAGAAGCTCAACATGAGCCAGCAATGTGTGATCGCAGCCCAGAAGGCCAACTGTATCCTGGGCTGCATCAGAAGTGTGGCCAGCAGGTCAGGGGAGGTGATTCTGCCCCTCTACTCTGCTCTCCTGAGACTGCACTTGGAATATTTCATCCACCTCTGGAGCCCCCAGCAAAAGAAGGACATGGACCTGTTGCAGCGGGTCCAGAGGAGGGCCGCAAAGATGATCAGAGGGCTGGAGCACCTCTCCTATGAAGCCAGGCTGAGAGAGTTGGGGTTGTTCAGCCTGGAGAAGAGAAGGCTCTGGGGAGACCTTATAGCAGCCTTCCAGTACCTGAAGGGGGCCTACAGGAAAGATGGGGAGGGACTCTGTATCAGAGAGTGTAGTGATAGGACAAGGGGTAATGGTTTTAAACTGAAAGAGGGTAGGTTTAGATTAAATATTAGGAAGAAATATTTCACTTTAAGGGTGGTGAGGCACTGGAACAGGTTGCCCAGAGAGGTTGTTGAGGCCCCATCCCTGGAAGTGTTCAAGGCCAGGCTGGATGGGGCTTTGAGCAACCTTGTCTGGTGGGAGGTGTCCCTGCCCATGGCAGGGGGGTTGAAACTCAATGATCGTCAAGGTCCCTTCCAACCTAAACCATTCTATGATTGTATGATAATACTGCTAGGTACAGTGCTGCAATAATACTTGTATTAACATCAGAGGCAATAGAGGACTGAGGTATTGCCTTCTCCAAACTCAATATTCTCATTTGCATGTCCAAAATTCATTGAGCCTTTTGGTTATAAAGGTAGATGGAGGCCTCAAAGCACAGGATCCTCATACCCTACTTGTAGCTGAGGACCCACGTTATAAATGTGCACTCTTAAAGCTTTTGTTTGGAGTGATGGAACGGTATTTGGTTGTATTCAGTTATGCTGGTTTTGCAAACAGCTTATCAGATTATTCTATCATGTCAACCTCTTCTTTTAATTATTTGTCACTTTCCTAATCACTGTGCTCTATTCAAATTTTATCAGCAGTGATTTTATTGTTTTGTTGTAGGTTATTCCAAATAAGTTAAACAAGGAGTCAAGGTCGGTACATCCTTTATGACCACATCTGAAGTCTGTTAGACATTTTTTATTTTAATATGCACCATAATGGTTTTCTATTACAAAAATATTTTTTTTAATTTTTATTGTAGTTTCTCAATCAAAATTTTATGCAGTCAGTTATTTTACGGAATTATAAATACATTTCTACAACACAGTTACATTTATGTATCAAACTTGTATTCTCACAGAAGAGGATATTGAATTATCCTGAATATATATATACTTCTCTATACATTCCTATTGATTTGCATTAATTAAATTATCCTTCTTTAATTCTTTCTTAATGGAATCTCCTATCAGTCATTCTGTTGTATACTTGGGATCAATATTAAGTTGACAGGACTACAATACCTATATATAGGTTTTTTTTTATATTGGCACAACCTTTGCTTTCTTTCAGTGCCCTGGAACTCCTCCAGTGTTTGGAAACTGACTGAGAATGAATATTAACAGTCTATAATGCTCTTTGTTGGCTCATTTAAAACTCTTGGATGTGATTAATCTGTACATGCTGATTTAAGAAGATCTAAATTTAGAACATGCACATAACTAGATCTCCCTTGATTTTCCTTTTAATGTAAATAAAAAATTGGGTTTTAAACACTGATCTCTTTTTTTTGCTTTGTTCACTCTCCTGGTATGTTATTGTTTCACTGTCTGTTCAAAATCCTGCAGGTGGAAGGGGCTCTGAATTTCTAAAGATTTTTTTTTTAAAAGGGAGCTGCACATTTCTTTGCAGATTACCTTTGACTTGTATGAACCCTTGGGATAAATGTCTGTCAGCTACCTTAGCAAATCATGCATTATAAGCAGCTCAATCCTGTTTCTAACCTTTGCAGGAGGGGGTTGTTCATTTTTCACTTAATGACTTTTGGTGTGCTCTCTCATTCTTTTGCATGGTAGTTCTAAAAAAAAAAAAGTCTTAAAAACTACAGGTTTTGATTAGTAGGGCTGTCTATCCCAAAGTCTAAATTTCTATGTCGTGATAAGTGTACTGTGGACACTACTTACTGACTTCCTTTTTCAAGTAGTTTTAAAAATATTTAAATCTTTGGAGAAAGTGCACAAACATATTTCTGTTTTATAATAGAGGAAACAATGCAATAACCAACTATACACACATATATTTGCACATACATAATATATAAAGTAGTCATGTTATATATAAAATTGATGAATACATTATGAGTTGTTGGTAAAAGCAATATATTAGTTTTAAACAGATCAAAGGAGGATACTGGGGAGCCTTTTCCTCCCTGGATTAGGTGGGTTGTGCTGTGGCTCACGACGTGGCAGTGGGGTGCTCTCCTGGCTGTGCAAGCCTTCTGACCTCACTCCCACCACAGCTCCCCCTTTCTTCTGCATAAATAAATCCAAAACTGCGTGGGGGGCAGAGGAAAGAATGAGAGACATTCGCAATACTAAACCACCGTAACCACAGCCCAAATACGTGTCTTTTGAAGACAAAATAGCAGCTGCGCTGACTAAGTCTGTGATTATGCACGTGTTCAAGCTCAACATCCTGAGCATCCCACTGATTTTGTGATAGTAAAATTAAGTCCAGTGTACATTTACAAGGTGGAGTCCTTGGCTGTCAGGAATTCTGGCCTTGTGTTTTGCTTCTGCCACCTGCCATTAACCTTATTTCTTGACTCAGATTTGCATTCACAGTAGGATTCACAGATGGATATTTTCTAAATCATTGTGAAGGAGTTTCATGTTTGCTGGATGCTGTCATCTGCATCACTAAAACATCATTGTGGTATATTTCATTAAAGAATCTCTGTGGCATAACTGGTATAGGGAATTGATGACAACAGAATAAATATGCACAAAAATGATAAAATTATTACATTTTTGACCTCAGATATTGAAAATATGAAGTCATATTACATGTCTTGAAATGGGAAATTTGGGGATACAAAGAAGCAGGATAAGTCCCCAAATCAATGGATCTGGATATTTTACACTATTGAAAAGAGGTATAGAAAAGGGTTTGGGAATGACTTGAGAAAACACATTTGAAATAGTTGTATTAAAAGTAAATGAAGGCTCATGCTCACCCTAGAAAGCAGCTCTGTGGTGCCTGCTCAGTCATTCCAAATGGGCCATCTTTACTTCCTCCAGTCTGCATCTCCTTCTCACGTGCCTCAAGTTATGTGCTTCCTGGTGGGGCCCACCAGATTCAGAGCAGTTTGTTGACACACTGAAGCTCTTTAAAATGCATACCATGTGTGCACAAAATGTCTTCATTTATCAGATTAGCTCACAGATCAGGCACTATTCAAAAGAGCAGAATGGTGCTAGAACAAGGGTGTCAACTCACTCTGTAGAGAAACTGAATTCCCCCATTAGTCAAAGGCTGGGAATTAAAACCAAAATAGACACAAATTACCAGTTTACAAGTTTTACCCTCTTTTAATTGACAGAATTATATTACATTTTAATAAAGTAAATACATTTCTAAACCTCTTTCCTTGAACACAGGCTGCATTCACACATTCCTTGCCAACTTCTTCTGAGGCAGCTGAAGAGGTGACCATCACCTGCACATCCGCAGCTGCTGATTGCTGCCCTCTGATCTGTCTCTGGAACTGCTCTCATATATGCTTCTCTACTCATTTCAGCCAGAGTAAACCAGGTTCAGTTAAACAGTTTTAAGTTGCTGACCAAGTCCTTGCTACAGATTTGTCTTGGAGGGGCTGTGTGAGGATGGCCAAGCCTTGGCTACAAACCATGCACATGCCTCTTGCATGGATGCAAATGTTCTAGCAAACCTCCACAGTCACGGCACAGTTGGTATTGTCATCAGGGTTAGCTACACCATCCTGTAGTGAAGAACCAGGCTCCCGCAGCTGAACTGAAGTGCTTTGGCAATACAGTAACAAGTATTGCTGTCTTGCTGGAGCACACTTTTTGTTTTATTAGTGCTTTTGTATTTATGAGGTAGGCACACTCATTCATTCACACCCACACAGAAGTCAGGTGTGTCCTAAACATCTGGATTAGGTAGGCAGATAGGATCAATTCTTTCATCCTGCTGCGGCATAATTTCCTTCATGTGATGTGGCCCTCCCTGAATAATAGACATGGCAATATGTTTTATAGTAAACAGATTTCTGTCCTTTCCTTTCTACAGGTATGACGTTGAGAAATGGTTGAGCAAAACCAAATAACTTTAATTGGTAGAAGATGTGCTAAATTATGCTGGATTAATTATTGAGTAATATAATCAAATATCAAAGCAGATTTCTAAATGTCAGGAATAGCAAGAAGGAAGAAATACCATTCATACCAACCCTCCAGCTAGAATCAGAGACATATATTGCATTTGTGTCCTGAATTTAGCTTTCAGGCTACTGATTTATATGAAAACAAACCCTCCTGTGACTAAATCTCTTCCTACTAGCCAACAGAGAATGACAAGAAACGTGAGTTATATCAAATACAGTTTGCAGTCTTAGCCACTACTAGGTAAAACAACTGGTGTATTGCTTTAATAAATAAATATATGCCAACTGGGGGCAAAATATGTTCTTTCATTATTTTGACATTTTCCTACACAAATTCAGAAGATAAATGATATGAGCGATCTGCTTTGCAGGGGGCAAACACACAAAACCAGCCTGTTATTATGAGATTTCTGACATACATTAAGACATGAATTAGAAATTGATATAATTGGTTTGGTATGACCCTGCATAGCAAAATCCTTATTTCAAGACAAATAACCTTTTTACCTATTTTACCTTTTGTAGCTTGTAAGACACTTTGAGAAAAAATACTTCCTTTTATTTGATTAAATACTTTCACACAAAAATGGTTACGCATTGGACAGCATAATTTATACAATCTATTTTGTGAACAAGCCCCAGCAATGGCTTAAATATGAATTGTTAGATTGTTGCTGTGACCCTTATTCCTGGGCACTTATAAATAAATATATTCCCCTGTGGCTTCACTAAACCTTTGAAAAGTACATTTGTATGCAAATCTGTGAAAAGTCATATGGCAATGTCACCCTCAGCATTGCACAAGTTGTGCCGCACCATAGCAGGCCATGGAACAGTCTGGCAGCTGATGTATTGGAATCTCCAGGCATTTTTCAGTGGGTACATTTAAAATTAGAGAGCACAAAAAGGTGGACTATGAAGTACAGAGGACAATTTTGCCATATTCAAGAGGACTGGATGACCTGCTAGGTCTTCCTATCGATATCTTCCACTGATAAACACAGTATTCTCATTGTCATTTGCTGACTCTTACTAATATTGTCTAAGGGGCAAAATAAGTGATGCTCTGATCCAGAAAATGCAGGTGTCTGCCATGTGCCATGGGAACGGTTAGTAGGTACCAGCCAAACGCTGGTGTGTCACGGCTGGTGGTGGTGACCACGCTGGAGGGTAGCAGGGTTGTGAGTGACTCACTGCTACTTCAACCACCACCACCTGGCTTTCAGTTGAACTGCAGCAACAGAGTAACTTGAACTATAGGCTTGTCTTATAGGTTGGTTGATGTAGTTTATACCCACCACAGAACTGTAATGGAAAATCACTTGATAGCAATTTTATTGTTCTAATAGACTATTATAGCATGAGGCTATTGTAAATAACACTAAGAGTTAACTGAAATTAGGATTTTTCAGTTATGAAGACGTAATGTCTTTGAATGAGGTACCGTATGTCAGATTTGCTGCTCTTTTCCTAATGCAGAACAAGAAAGCATTTCAATACTGAATTCTTTTATCTGAAATGAGATAAGGAACCTTTCAGGCCACACAATAAAAATAATTAAAAATTCTGTGTATTAGCCATTTGAGCAAAGACATTCAGCACAATTCTTTTTGACAAAACATTTTTTCTTCCACTGGAAACCAAAAGAGTTTTCAAAAGAGAGTCCATTTCAACAAATTTCTAGGATAAGAAAAGGCCTGCCCCCTTTATTAGCCTGTATGTATACCCAACCAAGTATCATGTTGTCTATGAGACCGTAGGATGATGGCACTCACTAGTTAATTAACTGGTCAATATATTGTTTCAACCTGCTAAGAGTTAAGTGTGCAGTCAAGATCAGTACCAACATCAGGATTTGGCTTTTCAGATCTACAGCAAATGACCTTTACATAGCAGGAATAACTGGCAATGATTGTAGACTGTGGTCCACAGTTCTCTGTAAATTTTGTAACTATTGTGAGAAAATGAGAGAAAATAAGTTCCTGATTACAAGTCTGTGTCCTGTGTGGGAAGCGTCTCTGTTTTTTCAGTACTCTCCTCAGCCCACCTGTTCTCTGCCATCATCAGCTCATCCTGTTACACCACATACCTAAACAATCTGCATCTCATCACTGTTCTTCTGACCTATTCTTCTCTTCTTTCACACCTGTACATGCCCCTTCTTTCTGGCTCCTGCAAACCTCTCCACTGTCTTGTCCCAGAATTCATCCTACTGTTATATTCCAGGTGCCAGGGGATACACTCCCTCTGTACCATTGTCCATCCCAGTGATACTGTGTATTCAAAAAGAATAAATGCAGAGAAAATCCCTTGGCCCTTGCAGTGCACAGCAAAACATCATCAGCATAGCCCAATTCCTCAGTGGATGTATCTTAACTCTTAAAAACTTACTGAGAGTATGCAAATATATTGCTCTTAGAAACTTAGGAATTAACCAAACGTTGTCAGGTTTTCTCAGGAAGAGCAGGAGGTATGTCCCTGAATATGGCCTTCTGTCAAATTTGAAAATCCTCATTCAAAATACAGAGCTGCTGGGGCTTTAATCTCTTGGCTAAAATATTTGTAATGGATTCAATAGAATGCATTTCTCCTTGTTTCCTTCTCACAAATTCCCTGAAGGGGAAAAAAAAAGTCTGAAATAGAAATATGTGTTACTAGGGCTAAGTTAAGACTGACTTAAGTCAGTCTGAAACTGAGAGCAAAGCATGGCAAGGGGAAACTTAACTACAAATTTCACATACAGTACTGTGAGGTGTCTACTATATCTTCCATGTAAAACAGTGTCTTGATCTCTTTTGCAGTCAGAACAGTATTAAATAAATCTTTTCTTCCTTAGCGTATAAGCAAAGATATCTAGTTACGAGACATCTTCCAAGTGATGTATAAACCTAGATAGGCTCCACCTGATACAACGAAGAAATTTTGAGAAGTACAAACATGTCAGATACAGAGGGAAGGGTCAGACATGTAAAAAGAAGTGCTGGCAAGCATAATTAACCCACTTCACACTCAGAATTATTTTAAAGTGTGTTAAAAACATTTTTAATACTGAGTAAGTACATATTTATTACATGACAGTGTTTAAAAATCCCCAACACTTTAAGAAACACATTGACCAGAAAAAAAGCTGTGGGATTATCATGGTTATGACCAAATAAATTGAAACATTCACAGCTAATGTTGACATCAAATAGCTGAGCATAGCAGGAAGCTGCCATTGGTAATTTACATATTCACTTCTAATTGTGCCTGTGCATCATAAAGATAGTTGATATTTGCATTCGCTGCCCTCTGAACTAAGTCATTTTCCAGTGGCATATATTCGCTTTCACTGCAGGTAACTTTCATTAGTGGTAATTAAAGGACAATTTTTACTTCATTAGGCTACAGGAAACAATAAGTGGTTGCTTAGATTGATTAATATCTACACTAAGTTTGAGACAGGTAATCAATCTCATAGGCACAAGAAATCGTTCCCGTTATGCAATGAAAAGTAACAGGAAAGAAAAACCCAATTTATTCTGAATAGTCAATGCTTACCCTTTAAATTCAGTTGGATTGCACTAAATGGCCTGATTTATTTTTAAATATTCCCAACAGAGAATAGCCTTAGTCTATGTGTAATGACTTTTTACCCTCGTTATCTGTACAGTCTGTGTTTGGGCTCTGACTGGGACAATAACAAGGGGGATGTCAATGTTATCTTAGTGTGGAAATAATTTTCCGGTAGACAACTGCATCTGAGGGTTGCTGTGCATTCAATCCCATTCCTTTTACCTTCAATACCTATTGAAGATACTCCCTTTCAAATACTGCTGAACCCCATAGACTCAATATTGCTTCCGTTGAAGCTTCACTGTTTCACTGGGAGCTGGAACAGACCCAATAACTGTGATGTGTTTTCACTTGCTAAAAAAAATACTATTATGCTGTGCCTTATTTTGCCATCCAAATATTGTGCTGAGAAATATTATCACTGCAGAATTGCTGTCAAATATTTATTTTTTATTGGGAAAATAGCACTCTTTCTGTAGTAGCACGATGTTATCATTTAATTATTTTTTCTTTTCTGCTTTATGATGGAAAGCTGCAATTCAATGAAGTATATATTTAAATGCAAAAGAGGCATACCAATTAATCAGTACAGAATACGAATGCTTTTAATCTGCATCAAAAACACTGTGGGGCTTGGAAAACCACCAATCTTTCAAATAGAAAGTATATAAAGGTAATTCTTATCCATGCTCACATTTCCTCAAATACAATGAAAAATTGTAATTGTGCAATTAAATTATCTTCACACTAATACATTTTTTAAGGCTTTGCATTATGCTAAGAACATTTTGATGAGTCTTTAATTTATTTTTATTTAGCATTAAAATGGACATACATAAATAATTTCAATTGACAAAAAAAATGAAAAATCCATAGAGACAGATCAAATGTTAGCTCTGAAACACTGAGAACTGCAACATAAATGTTTACTGCTTTCTGGTCTTCACCCATCCAATTAATGTACAGAAACTTAGTACTGAAGAGAGGAAATAAATTAGGCTGGAGATTGCAGTTAGATATAGCCACGAGTGTGGACTAATCAATTTTGAGATGCATATAAACTAGATGATGATATTACTACAGTCAACTCTCCATTGTCTGGGATCATGGGAGACTGGGAACTGATGGAGAACAGAAAAACCTAGATATTAGAGATGCTCCAAGGAATACCAAACAGAGACACTTCAGTTCTGTAGATAATAAATATAGTCCAGAAGAGCTTATTAACTCTGAGTTTAGCACGAGCCAGTGGTCTCAAGACATCATTTGTAGTGTTGCATGAATTTGCAAAGCCATCTTAGGCTCTGTATCTCAAAGAAGCAGTTATATTCCTGATGACCCTCCAAATAATGTCTGAGCCAATAAGCCACACCAAGCCAGGGGTGGGTCTCCATGTATATGCATTCACTCTGGAACATTTTTGTTTGTGTTATTCTTATAGCCTTTATCAAACAGTGCAAAACAGAACAGAAATCGTTCTAGTGGTGTTTTCAGACTTCAAAACATTTCTCAAGTGCTTGAGCAGTGTTTTTTCCTGCTAGGGACGCTCACTCCAAAGAGTAAGTGAGTAGGATACTGCTGACATGGGGCATCCACCTTTCAGTGCCTGCTTTCAAGTCAGGGACACAGGAGACTTGCCTTTGAATCTGCTATATTCCCCTCTGCTGCTACTTATCCAAATATTGCTTTCTCCTGGGCAAGGTGTCTCTCTTTCTGCTTTTGACCAGAAGCTGTATGCATGGTGAGAAACCTCTCCCAGGGAAAGTTTTATTTCATATATACATATCAAAGAAAGTCTTCCATTTTAAAAGATTGGCACCCTCCAACAAACAGCTATTTCATCAGGAAATTCCAACTTGCCCTCTAATGAGTGGGCCAAACCTGCACGGGTTTATTCAGAAAGCTGACTTTCACTCGGTGCCTACCCTTTGCAATGGGATTGATTCTTTTCATATTTAAACTACCCCCCAAAGCCATTAAATAAAAGAAGACCAAAAAGCATTTGCTAATAAAAAGGATTACTGCCAGAAATCCACCTCCTGCTTAAAGCAGTTGCTTTAAAGCCAGCCCTTCCTCAAAACGTTTTTATAACAAAATAGTTTAGCCTCATTTGTTACTGGTGTAAGAAGTAAGCCATCTTGTCATTGTCACACAATACTCATGTTACCTGGTTTAGGTCGGGGAAGAAAGAAGTGGGCTTTCTTGAGGTTCTGCATAACCTGGCTGCATCACCAGGGTCTTGATCCTCCACTTTTCTCATACTCTTAGGGCAGTGGATGCCTCCTCTGCCTTGCCAGTATTTTGAGGGATCAAGAAGATAAGCCTACCTTGTGATGGGCAGCTGGAACTGACAGCAGCAGAAGGGACCTCGATCAGGAGGTGGGAACAGAAGATAGAGGAGGAATTCTTTGATGCAGTGAAAATGGAAAGGCAAAGTCAGGAGGCAACCTGGTGGCTGGAGGCTGAGCTGACAAAGATGAAAGAATGAAGACCAAAATGAAAGAGGCCAAAGGAACAGGGATCCAGCGGAACATGGGAGGGGAACAAGCGAGATGACAGACTGGGAAAAGGGTAGTGGGGGTGAGAGAAAAGGAAGGACTGTTGACACCACAGCACTGCTGAGGAGCAAAGATAAGCACACAGGAGGGATAAAGAGGAGAGAGTTTTATGAAAAATGAGGTTGAGACAGAAGGCAAATCCTGCAAGTGAAAATACATTAGAGGAGAAAGGTCATGTCAAAATACAGTAAAACTATTTATTTTTGTGCCGCTCTTATCTTGTGCATTCTCGAAGCCACAGTTTTGAATCTTATTATTTTTGTGCTCTCCAGCAGCTCAGGCTGCCTAGCAATGCCTGGCTGGCGTGTACTGGCTGTGCCGCGCAGAGCTCACCGGCTGCCTAGCAACTGGCAGGGGGGTGCGAGGGGGTCCCTGGACCAGGCTCAGGGATGTAGCCCTACCGCAAACACCCCTGCTCCTGTGGCAAGGCAGGAGGGAGCATCTCCAGTTGTTAGAGCTGTGATGAAAACCTTAACAATATTAATTGGAAAAAAGGGCACGAGGAGGTGCCCATGAGAGCACAGAGAGCCTCACAAATTGCCTCTGGGAAGTGGGACCAGCCCCACTCATCTCTGCAACACTCAGACACCCCGTGATGATAACTGAAATACCAATACGGTTAATTATTCTGGTTCTTAAGTAAGGCTCTGTGGGCTAGACCTAAAGCACAGGAAGGTAAACAAACACAGCTATGTAGCTTCTTGGGTGGCTCCTTCTGATTTGGTATAGGAAATACCAAAAAGGTGACTTTTGCTCCCAGAAAAAAAATAAAAATATATCATTACTTATTCACACAAGATTGCCCCAGTATGGCCACACTTTTGTAAATGTATCACTGTAATCAACAAAAATTGTCTTACAAGAACATGGGACTTGGCATTTGGCAGTAGAGCTGATGTGATCTGAACAGCCCCTATGTCCTCTGTGCTTCCAGCTGCCCCCTCAGATCCCTCAGCATTTTATTGTCTTGAGCAATGGGAAAGTGTGATAATTAAAAAAAAAAAACAAAAAACAAACAAACCCCAAACCATAATAAAATAATTTCTAAAGAAAAACCCAGTGAATGTGGTTCAGATGCACACTAGTGTCTTCAGCAAAGGTCAGCTCAAGTCCAACGTTTATTGGCCCTGGCTCAGTGCTGGCTCTGCTAGATTTGGCTAGCATTTTCATAGCTACCCGAATGTTCACTGTGCTTTCAGGTACTTTGGAATCACTCGGTGTACACACCATGCACCCTCATGAAGCCTGCTTGGGTCTATTGCGTCTGAGTCCATAAACTCTCCAAGAACCTCAGACATGAGGAACACACTGCGAAGACACTCAGGTGACCCTGCAGAGAGTCAGTCTGAAAGCAGGAGGGCTGGCATGGGGCAGGAGCTAATAAGGCCTACTGATCTAATCAGTTGAGCATGTCTGCACCATAATTCCAGTGCATCTTGTATTGTGCGGCCCTTGCAGCAGTACTGCCATGATTGTATGGCACTAAGTTAAAAAGTCCTGCTGGAGTTGACTTAGGTCAGCGTGAAGCCAGTTTGGATGTTTCTGTATCTACCCCAGGTCTATCCACCAGGCATCAGGACAACCCCCGGCTGTGCCAGGAAGGCTGAAGAAAAGTCACAATGCGGATGTCACAAGGTGGCGCTCTTTGACGCGGTCTTCCAAGGTCTTCTTGAGTTGCGAGCACATTTTGAGGTAGAATTGGTAGGGTTTTTGCTTTGTGCAAGGCCTTTTGGGTCAAGACCGGTGCGAGGGAAAGCGGCTGTAAGACCTTCTGGAACCCCTCCTCTACTGCTTGAGGTGGGTACATTTCCTGGGAGCCAGCACTGCTCTGCTCAGCTGCTGTCCTGCCATCTGCTTGTAGGACTTGGTTGCCTGCTGAAGTGAAGCACAATACGTTTAGTAAAACACACACTACTGATTTTTCTCATACTGAAAAAGTTGATGTGCAGGGCCCAGCACATCTGCCGTCTCTTGGTACAGGGGCAGCAATAACATTTTAAGAACTGACAACAGTTGTGCTACATTTGAGGATGTTAACAGCTTCCATGAAGTCAATCTGTGATCTGTAGGCAATTACAGACTCATCCAAGCCAATGGGTGTTAAGCAATTTGCAGCCAGACTGAATAGAGAAATCAAATTTCTCTTTGTATTATGATAGCTGGAAACAAGAAGTCAGTGCCCAAGATGGTTTCTGATCACACTTGCCCTGGGACCCATTAAAAGCTTGTCTGTATCTCAATACTGTTGCAGATCAAATTTAATTATTTTACATTAAAAGGGTACTTGGAATCCAAAATAAAATGTTCTATTGGAAATTACATGCTGTCCTAAAGAGAGTTATTGAAGCCACTTTGGAAACAATTTGGCTAAGCTGCCAAATGAATTAACCATCAGAAGATAGCAATGTAGATGCATTTCTATCCCACAGCAAGTGTCACGAATGTACCAGCTCCTACCTCCACTGTCCCAGACAGCACTCAAATATCTCCCCCAGCACTTGTCTAGCTGTTCCTAGCCAGGGGGTGTTTGTAACTCCTCCTGCAAAGACCTTCCCAGGCCCACTGGTCCTTCCCAGGCTCCCCACATTCATCCTCACTTCTGTGGTTCTAGACTGAGGTGCTGGACTTTGCTGACCTCAGAAGGGAAGGAAGATCTATTTTTTCTCTCTCCACCTTGATTTAGAGACATCAGCAGGTGTACCGAAGGATCCTGACCAGAACGGTTTTCAGTGCTGCAAACAGAAGACAGACTCCAGAGGACATGCAAAATACCATATGATTATGCAGAGATGAGGCAGTCTGCTCTGACTGTAATTTGCTTGAGAATGTTTTTTCCCGAAGTGTGCTAACTTTTCACCGCTGTGGGTTTCTCTGGGACAACTTCTAAAATGCAAGGACTGATACCGGTTTCGTTTGTAACCACGTACGCAGAGCACACATAGCCAAGGTATGAGTAACAGCCCTTGGAGACAGCTTCTTCTGGGCCTGTTACTCATTGCAAAGGCAGGCTTGGACATCCCTGCATAGAAGCCACCTGCTGTTACTGGCTTTTCTTCTGGTATGATCACAGAAACAGGATTTTGCTTACCAAAAAAAACCCCACATGCAAGAAAGACTGTATGAAACCATCACTGTACCCTTATCTTCCACACACCTTTGCAACAAGCAAAGGCCCTGAATGATGATCAAGAACCGAGGCAAAAGACTGGCAGGAATAATGTGTTTACCTCAGCCAAATATTTAAGTTCTTCTTATGAAATTAAAACCAGAAAAATGCTAATTGTCAATTACTTCTTCTGGGTAGGCCTTCACGAGGATCTACAGAGCTTACGTTCAGTACTTCTCCCTCCCCCTTGGGATAACCCCCTGGGAAGGGACTAATTACCCCTAATCGCAATGTTGCTATCGTTTTACCAGTTTTGTTGTCATCTTACAAATTTCTACCCTGACCAGAGACAAGATAACCAGGGCAGTGCTTCCCTCCCAGACCCTTTCGGCTTCACCCGAAGAGAAGCGCTGCCTCAGGCCACTACTGATGGGGCTGAGGCTTTTCTCGAGGGAGGCGAGGGAAGGACGCAAGCCCAGAAGGACGGTCCGCCAGCCCTGCTGCCGGCCTCCTGCCGCAGGGGCCAGGCAGAGCGGTGGCCCCCGGGCCCCGCCATCTCCCCTCGGCGACGGCGGGCAGCGGCCATGAGCAGCGTCCGCCTCATCGCCCCTCGCCCCGCGCATGCGCCCTGCGCGGCGCGGCGCTGCCTACAGCTCCCGGCTTGCGGTGGAAAGGGGGGGGGGTTTTTTTTTTTTTTTTTTTTTTTTTTTGTTAGGGTGTTTTTTTTTTCCCCTCCCCGCGGAGGGGGAAGGATGGGTGGGGAAAGCAAGCGCTCACGAAAGCGAGGCGAGCAGGAATCCCACAATACCAGGCGGGTTGCGAGCCCGGCGCTGCCGCTGTCTCTTTAATGCAAGAGGAAGCGATGCGGAGGGGTGGAAAATGGCAGAGTTGCAGATGTTGCTAGAGGAGGAAATCCCTTCTGGCAAGCGGGCTCTGCTCGAGAGCTA
>VZSZ01001788.1:284252-327262 GCA_013398815.1 Ibidorhyncha struthersii | reverse complement strand
CCGGCGCTGGTGTGCGGAGCGGGAGGTGGTGTTTCAAAATGGCAATGTGTATCCTTGGCGGGCTTGGCGAATCAGACCCCCCAGCGCAGTAATTCCGGACCGGGGCTCCCATGCTGGAAGAGGCTCCGTTGATTGTAGCGTGTCTCCAGCAGTCGGTGTGGATTTTCTTCCCCCCCCCTCCCCCTTTGATCGCCAGTACTTCTTGGCCTTGCTTTCATCTAGCTTTCTGAAGCTACTTTAAGCACAATTTACTACTGTTATTTTTCTCAGGATTTGCAGCCCGTAACTTTGTAAGTCTGTATATTTAGTCATACTGGTGTGAATACAGAACTATCCGGAGATTCTCAAATTCAACTTTTTCTTAGTAAAAAAAAAAAAGGGGGCAAAGCAAATAAGCTCTACTTACTAGACAGCTTGTAAAGTGAACTTGTTGAATCTAATACTATACTATCTGTGATGAGTATTTAATACAGGTTATTAAATTCTCTGGAATCCATCGTTGTTGGTAAGCTGTCTTACTGTTTTTAGTAATAGCGCAGCAAATTTGAAAACACAGCTTTAATAATGTGAAGTGATTTTTTTTTTTTACATGAGCTACTTGGATTAAAACTGTTCTAACAAGCTATATTTCTCAGATTTTTTTTTTGTGGTATGTGAGGTAGTATGAGTTAATGTCTATTTACTCTTCCGAGTTGTTTGCTCCACCCAAAGAAAGCTGCTGATATAAATGCTTCTAAGAGGCGAGGTTCATTTGGTTTTACTCATGGGAAATATGACAAATACATGAGCATGTTAATTGTGGTACAAGTTTTGACCTGTCTCCTCCTCCTGACTTTTTCCCTATGTCAGAAAGTTACAGAGAATCTTCAGTTACATCATTTTCTTCAGAGTCCTAAAACTTGTCTTTTCTTTCTTCAGGCAAACAAAAAAAAAAACCAACCACCCAATGCTTCAGCTAGGGACCATCCGGTCATTCGGGGTGTTTTTTCTTTTCTCTTCTTTTTCTTTTTTCTCTTTCTTTTTTTAATTTGGTAGCTCATTTTCACCTCAAGTATCAAGGTCAGCTGGATGTAGGATTGGTGCGGTCTGTTTTATCTGTGTACAGCTGTGTTTACCCCTTTTGAAAGGAAGCTGGAGTTCTAAAATTCCTAACAAGGAGTTGCACAGTAGCTTTGAAAAATGTATACCTTGTTTATATTGTGCATTTACTCAATAGAAATGACAAATATGTCGATAAAATCACATATTTCTTTTTTAACACGTAGAGGAGGTGGTTTTTTTAATCAGCACTCTGTATAAAGCCATCTGCTCTGCAGTTGGACTACTGAACAGATTATACTTCCAGTGCCTGTGGTGGGGCCACTGCAGGATTAGGCAATGTGACACAGGGCACTGGGTTATGAGATTTGGGAGTATGGGTGTATTGTGGGATGGGAAGGGAGGAAAGGAGAGGAAGAGGCTTAACCAACACCTAATACAAAGGGTTTGTATTTAATGTAATTGAGCATTTTATAAAAAAAGCACACCGGAACAGAGAACCTGGCCATGAAGTGAATTAAAATAGTTCAGAAGCAGCTACACATCATAATTTATCCTGTTATGTGTAACTGATTCAATCTGGCCTCTGAGTTTGGATAGCTTTGAATTTGGAGAGTTTTCTCTCTTTCTGTGGGAAAAGGCTATGTGCTCCTTAGTAGGAAAACTTACTGTGCGCTGTCACCCACTCTGTGTTGTGGCATTGAGGTGGAACAAGTTCGCCTGACCCTTCTGAGTGCTGGTGCTAATATTTATAGTAATTGTAATAACACTGAGATATTTATTCAGAACTGTTGATGTTCTCAGTCTTATGTCTTATATTTTTTGCTTGCTTAAGCAGGAAAGTCATTTCCCACCCCCAATGTTGCCGTGTTCAAACTATATCTGTATTTTTGGATCTGAAAACATATGAATCTTGTTTTGTCTCTTTCACTTAATTTGGGAATAATTCTGGTAAAATTTCTGTCGNGGAAGGGGGAGAACTCCACTGTGTGGAACTTGGCTCCCTAATGGTGAATGTAGCTCTATTGACAGAAGCATCCTTTTACTGGAGCATTTAGGAAAGATAACAGCATTTGCAACTCTTGAGTTCAAAAATCACTATTTCTTAAAAAAGTGGGAAGCAGTTTCTTGCTAAGGCAAATTGTGAATAAATCAGAGTGCCAGGCAGTAACAGAGTTTGCCCTCCAGACCATGTGTATTCTGGTTATCTAGGTTTATCTGATAGGAAGGGAAAAGAATTTGGGGGAAGCAGAGCCAGTGAGTTTCTAAGGAAGATCTGCAGTGCTAAAAGGAAAGTACAGTATGGTGACAGTCCTGGGGGGATGGGAGAGAGAGGGAGGGAGAAAAAAGGGAAAGGAAACCTAATGTAGAAGTAGTAATTGAAGGAAGTTCTGATGTTATTGGTGGGGAAAAAGGCATTATAAGTACATTACTGTGTTTAATTTGTGACAAGATTCAAAATCTGTTATGTTTCTGGTTGGAAGCTTCAGTGACAAACGGGTAGAAAATTAGATGTAACTGAAAGGTTATCTGAAAATCTGTAGCATAAAGCTGAAGATAGTAGTGAGGAATTTCATCAGTATCCTAAGCAGTATGAACTCCATCAGTGCTAATACAGAAATAACATACGGAGTTAAAGCACTTACAGTTCTAATTATGATTCTTCAGCTGAAAATATTAATGTCCAGAGAGATTCTCCAGTCAGTTTCCTAGCTGAATTGTTTTCAGTTTTTAATGAACTTATTTACAATAACTAGCTTATGAAGTGTTAGAATGACACAGGAAACCAGTGTCTCCAGTGTTACTGCACTGATGACTTCCTTTTGAACAACTTCAGTTGACTGGTGTAGCACAGAGAGGCCTCTCTGTGCTATAAAGCACTGCTTACAACTCTCCCAGCTGTCTGAATCTGATGTTTCTTGTAGCCTTGCTTATGCATAGGCAGATACATAGTTTTCATCAGTCTTTTTGCTTCTGGACCGCTTGGGAAGATCCATTTGTAATTTTTATTTTAAGCTCAAATATGATTTTAATATGACTGTTGAAAACCTTTAAATGAATAGCTTGGAGTATGTACTACTTGTGTAAATTCTGATCTTCGTGGTCTCTGGTGGGTAGATTTAGCAGCTTTAGAAAATAAATTGAGAGACCTTTTAAGGAAGTAAGTGCTGTGTTGCCTAAATGCGGTTTTTTTTTTTGTTGTCATGTTATTTCCTTCTGTAGCTTCCAATTGGTATGTGGAAACTGAACGGTGAGTTAACAAGCTATTCTGGGTAAAATAGACAAAAGCAGGGACAGATTTCAGTTTGACTGCTATTACAAAAAAATTAAAGTCTCTTTCCAGTTGGTAGAAAAATAAATGTGTGGGGTTGAGCAGAAACGTTGCATGCAAAAAGTTTCACAAATCCTTATATTATCTTCCAGTATGCATATAGGAATCCTTTCTGTTTGATAGGTTGGATGTTCTGTACTTCCTACACAGTAGGTAGTATGTATTGGAAAGAAACTTGTTTTGTGGTGTTTCTTCTTCCTTAAATGTTGGTAACTGGTCTGACGCTCAGTTTTGTTGCCTGTTGTGTGGAAAGTGGCTTAGCATAGTTCAGTACAAAGAAGTTCACTCAGAATGTCTAATTCAGGAAATGACCTGCTTTAAAAGGATAAACTTCTTAAATTGTCACTAATACAAATCTTTTACATGCTGTGAGGACTTGCATGCTTTTATGTTCATAGGTTAATTAGTTTATATCAAAAGTAAATACAGTGATGGTTTTTCCTGGTTTCATTGCTAAATTTGGAACATCTTACCAAAAAAAGCAAATTAAGCTAGTTCACTTTCTGTAACACCAAAATATAATTCAAAATCAGAGTGCTTGAGATCAATGAGATAAAATATGGGTATACTATCCACTATCCTTTGTAAGTTTAAATCATATTCTTTAAGAAAAGGTGTTAGCTTATACTTTTAAATACTGTTCTTTTTTTAAGGTAGTTTCAGCAAATATTTGCCATCAGTGTAAAAGCACTGGCTGTTCTATGTGCATGTTGGTTACTTTTTTAAAATAATAATTTGGGTACAGGTTGGTGGGCTAGGCTTGTAACTCTTCTGTGACTTGTATAGGTCTTCTGTGCCAGTGCATTGTCTGTGTTTTGGAAAATACAGCTGTATATTTAGCTTGAAAGCAGCAATAAGACAATAGTGCAACTTCACTGAATCAGCAAGCATATACAGGAAACGTATCCTGGAGTGTTGTGTGTCTGTTTTTTGTCCAAAGGAGGTAGATGATACGAGACCAGCTTTTCCAAATTTTGAAATGTTTCCATTAATTTTGGTACATTTAGTTTAAGAAGCCAGCAAGATGTCAGCTGCTTTTCCTGCTCCATTTTTCACTAGTGTTTCAGCAGGTGATTGTTTCAGCACTGTGCTACCTTAATCAGGCAGAGTAAAGTGGATTGGGATAAGCTTTTATAGGTGCATACTGCTTCTTCCAAAAAGGAAGTGCTGTCCCCTCCCTTCTCTTTGCACATACGTTAGAAGGAAGAAGCTTACAGGTTGTCTGTTGTGAGTGTATGTTAAGCGTGGTCCCTGCTCTTGCTGTGCCCACCCCTGTGGAATTGTTGGAAGGAAGAAAGAAGACATGAGTAAGAAGGGGAACTGTCTAATACTTACCTGCCTCTGGATCTCTGGGAGCTTGTTCCAGTAAGGAGCTCCTATGGTAAAGGGAAAATAGATGGGCCTTGAGGAGGGCTCATAAAGTGTACATTGTAATAAAGGTAAGAGTACAGGAGCAGTCTGTGTACAAGTATGAAGCATTGTACTTCTGAGGGCAAAGTTCCTGTTAGTATCTGTGCTACTGATCTAAGTTTAACATCTAAAAACCTCGAACTCTGAAACAAAAAACCCGATGCAACTTCCCAATATCTTTGGTTAGTATTTTGAAATGTCTTCATATTACAGAAGCACAAAAGGAGACATAGAATTTATAACTGACTTGTGGAAGGTCGTACAGGGACGTGCTGTCAGATTTGGGAACAGAACCTGATTGTTTGGACTTCCAGTGCTGTGCACAAGGGGGTCGTGTCTGCATCCCCATTCTACCACCCCCCCACCCCTCCCTTTCTGAATTGCCTCTGTTATACCACAACACAGCAAAAAGTGCATATTTGCAGAAATGCAGAGGCAGGGTCCACAGAGACAGTGCAATGAATCCCTTGGGAAAAGATGTACCTGAAACCATCATTAAACTCATTAGCAGCAATTACTTCTTAAAAAGTTTTACATATGTCCTCTTGTAAGAACCTTGAGATTCTAATTTTTGCCTTTGCAAACTTCTGGGGTTACGTAATCCTCACAGTACTGTCTGTCTGCATGTTGGTGGGTCTCTCTGTCTTGGTGGAGGAACTGGAAGATACCACTTGCTTTCTTGTTAGTGAAAGCAGTCTGTGTTTGACGGTTCTGGTGACTGAAATCTTACTTACCTGCAGAACAACAGGGTAGTAGCTATGTGGACAAAGCGTCAGTTCTGGTGTAGCAAGACATTCTTGAGGGGTAAGAGTCTATCTTGCTCTCTCTGTGCCTGTGTCCAGTCCTTAATTAGTAAGTTGAAAAGAGTGTGGTGTGGCTTTTATTTGTTGTAACTCAGCAGAAAATGACTTGTGGGCCCTCAGTTACTCAGTGTCCAGGCTTGTTCATAATTACTTGAGCATTCTTGCTCTCTTCAGTATTTGTATTACCCAGAGCGGTGTTCTTTTATGCTATTCCTTCCACACACCACCCCCCCCCACTCTACCCCTCCTTCCGAATCTGAGCACTGGTGACAGAAGTGGGTGGGCTTGGTCCCTTCCCTCCACCCCCAAGTAAAGGGAAGTGACTGCTGAATTTGTAATAGTAGATACGGTGCCCCAGTGTGGTTCCTCCCTTTTCCTGACTTTTCTGGTAAGGCAGCGGCTGCAGACAGAGACTTGATGTCTCCTGTGGGTTGTAGAAATAACCCTTTGCAGCTCAAAGCTTGCACAGAGCCCTTGGGGGCCGAGACCAGGGTGCTGTGGATAATAGTGGATAGGTCACAATGTGCTACTGAGCAGAGCTCTGTGAGCAAGACGATATTTGGAGGTGCCTTTCCTCCTTCACCTTCAGCCTGTCACCATACCTTTATGACTGCGCTGGAGGGGCTCTGTCAAGTGTTTCATTGGCTTAGGGCCAGGTAGTGAAATAAAAGATACAGCACTTCTAACAGGAGGGTTCTTTGAGGAATGCACTTATTGTACAGCAAATGAAAGCAGAACTCAAAACTCCTCCTCTTGGTATTAGAGGGAATGCCTTTTTTTTTCCTTGGGTTAATTAATAAGTGTAGATTCCACCTTTGCTTGAAACTATGCAAATAGTGTTACTTATTACTTATGCAAGCTTTTAATGCTGTTAACAGGAGCTGTGTATGCTTTGCAAAGTGTAGATTTGTTACTATGATGTCAATATTTTTAGAAGAAAAGGGGAGGGATTCTGCAGGAGAACGTCAGCTTGGAGCAAAATGAGTGCAGCATTTTCACATTCAACTTTTAAAATTCAACAATCTGTATTAATATGAGATGAAATGAGGTAGCCAACCTGCTGGCTAAGCTAACAAAACAAATTATTTTTAGTCTGAAAAGGACTGCTTACAAGGTGAGTTTACTTTTAATAACATTCTTGTCTAAGATTCCAGATCAAATATGTTTAGTTAGTAAGTGCTGGGTTTGGCAAACTGAAAAAGGCTCTGAAATTCAAAACTTCTCTTGCTTTGGGCCTCTCTTATGATGAAGTCTCTTCATAACAGCTGCAGATGATGTGTGTTGTGCTGTATCTTCTGCCATGGTTGAATATTCTAAAATAACAGTAAAGGTTGCCACTTCTGCAATGAGATACAGCTTTCTTGTGTTCCTTATGTTTCTTATGTTGATAGCAGATATATTTGTGATAGTGTCTTCCCTCCCTCTCCAAAGAGCCCAAAGTAATCAACTCTGTGTATTCTTTCCACAGAAGTTAAAGAGCAAGCACATAGAGCAGCGTGCTTGGAGGCTCTGATACTGTAGTGATGAGCAGTTAAAGAACTTAGAGGAAGAGACTCTGCGTTGCTTTCTTAATTCTGTTGTAACCTCAAAGACAAATAGGAGTAAAATGTGGTACCGTTCCTACTCTTGTTAAGAAAGCAGGGAGGCCTCTTGTAACTTGGGCAGAGGAGGCTTACTAAAACAAATGCTGGTTTGACATCCTTAGAGTTGAACATAATGTTCTTACTGGATGGTCTTAATGTTATAAATAGTTCCAAGAAAAAAAAAATTGCTTGTTTACTACTTGAAGCATAACAATACTTTGATATTCTTGGAAAAAAATTGAAGTATAGACTCTTCCGGCTACTTTCACACCACTGTTCCACAAGACAATGTTTTTTGTAAGCTATACTTTATCAGGTAAGTGTGGGTTTTTTGATTGGCTTTTTTTCCCAGCTAATCTTTCATCGGATGCATATCTTCACTTTCATCCTCTGATCTCCTTGTTGTACTTTGGGGTCAGCAAATCCACCAACCAGTATTTGTCCTGCAGCAATCATTGTCAGTTGAGCATCTTATTTGACTTTATTGTAGCAGTTTTGCTACAAATTAATACTTGAACTGTGATCTCCATGCATAATTCTGTATTTTCTGAAGCCTAAGATAAGAAAATGTCTGCATCAAACAGATGAGGAGAACAAGATGTCCGGGCAGTTGTAGTGGACTACTGCGATAGTATCTAAGCTGCAGAGTGCCATGCTGTGGCTTGTCTTTTCACATTCATACACCTAATAATGTTAGTCACTATTATGTCACTAACTGTTACTAGTGACAACATTTCTCTCTTCCTCCATGCTTCTCCTAGCTTGTGATCTTAATATGAATTTGCTGATTTCTCTCTCATTGTTGAAGTCTTCTGTCTGCTCGCTGCAGGCCATTTTCTAGACCTGTTATCTTTTACTCTTCTCTTACTGAGAAATACTGTGGACTTTCTCTTTTGCTGCCATTGATGCAAGAGTGCTGTCATCACAGCATCTGCTTCTGAAACACTCACATGCTTGCTCTCTACCTCATTGAGTTTCAGTCTCATTTCAGATCTCATCTGAAAACCTCTTCTCCCTTGCCTATTTCTTTTAATTAATTTTCTATTATTTAACTGTGTATTTTACTGTCTTGCGGCTTAAATTATGCAGCTGTTTTTCATGATACCTTTCAGACAAACAGCTTCTACTATCATGGGTTTGAATAATTTGAAACCTGCAGCTACTGAAGGCATTTATATACGTTTCTTTTTTAGATTATCTTTATTGGCACAGAGTTGAGGCTAAGGCCGTGGCTGTGAAGTGCTCTGAAACCACCTGGGGAAGCCGTGATGAGCAGGATACAGAGGAAACAAAACACAGCTGGGGAGACACAGTATGCAATGGGACTGACATGATTCTGTCTATTAGTAAAATTCTTAGGAAGCCTCTCAGATATATATGGCCAGATCTTTCCTTTATAAGAAGCTTGTCTTGTTCAGGAAGCTGGTCCTTTTGTTACTCTGAGACCAAGGAGTGGAAAGGACTTGATAAAATGTCTCTGCTTGGAGTACTTTGTATCTCTTAACTGTGAGGGAAAGGCAGATGTGTTGGGGGATGGTGTTCTGTTAACATAAGTTGGTAGGTACGTATCCATGAAGCAGAGCTGGACCTGATCCTGTAGGGTTTGTATAAAATATGATTATTGCCTCCAGGGTTCCCACAAGGTGGCAGGTGGCTTGGATGATGCTTCAATCAAGGTCCAGAGAGTATCAAACTAACAAATAGAGAGGTGATGGATCAATGCACTTATGTTGCCAAGATCCTTGGAGACCTGGCTGAGGATTGTTTGGCTTTTGGTTTGCTGGCTCACTGCAGGATTTCTAAATCTCTGGGAGGAGCTATTATTCCTGTGATGCAAACTACTGGCTTTAGCTGCCTTAGATAAAATGTGCATCTGGTTTGGAAGTGCTTGGCTCTACAAGGGCTCTCTTCAAATACTGTGGGTGTGTTTCCTGCTGCAGCATACCGTATGTTCTCGAGCACTGAAATGATCTGGTTGCCGCAGTAGTCCTGAGACTTGTCTGGGAGCATTGCAAGTACATGTTGTCTTAAATGGCAACAGATTTTGTGTCTAATTTCTAAGATGTCTTTAGCTTTGAATGTTAGAGAAAATTGTTGTTGTAGATGTCACTGAAGCTTGGGCTCATACAGTGCTGCTTACTTTGTACAAAGTCTTTTATCACTTGAGTAGTGGCTGTGTCATTTCTAGATGTGTATTTCATTCCTCTTTAGCAGTCTGTCCTTTAAACCAACAGAGAAGTATAACAGTCAATGGAAAGCTTTCTAGCACACATTCCCTCTTTGGAAACCTACTATCCATGAACAGGAACTGTGAAATCAGCTCCTGTCAGTACTCCGTGGTGAATATTGACCGTTCAGAGACTAAGGGAGGTATTTGTTTATGAGAGGGGCTTGTTTACTGTGGATAGGAGCCAAGTATGCAGTGATATCGTACTTTTAGGCTGCTGCTTCTCTGCTGAGGGGGGAAAAAAGCTGCTGGTTTTGGTCCTGAATGTGGGGTGCGTGGGGGATTTGAGTGTGTTCCTCAGACATGGAAAGGGCTTAAGAGCTGATTAAAAAAAAAAAAAATCTATGTTGAATAACCTTCTGCCTTGCTGACAGAAAAGCGGAATTGTTTGAAGGATGATTGGAGAGCAAGTTGAGAATCTTGAGCAACTCTAAGTTTCTGTTAGGAATAAAAGCACAGGAGGAATGGGGGAGAGTGTATAACCCTTCTTCACTGTGTGCCTCTCTTCAGCCACTCTCTTGCTAACTGTGATGTGGTAGAAGGACAACATTAAAAGCAAATACTGTTACTATTTGCTTCCTACCTACAGCAAGCAGCTAGAGAGGTAGCTTTACTTCTTTTTCTCAGCTTGCTGTGCGGGGTTACTGCAGCAACACTGGGAGTGGGGGAGTATGAACTGAAGCAGGTACTTATTGGCTATATAACATCCCACGAGGCCGGGGGGAATGAATGTGGGAAATACTGTGAGTCATGCTTGTCAGTCTCATAAAGCAGGAGGCTTTTTAAAATTGGCCTTGGAGGGGAAGAGGTGTTTAATGGAGCAGTTGTGAAGGAGTTATGCAAATAGAGAACATAAATAATGAGTAAACCATACTCATTTAAGCTTCTTGCCTCCTCAGAAAATGACTAAATGCAAACTAACCACTGCAAAAGAAAAATGTATCTTCATCAAGTGGAATGGGTGCAAAAACGTGGCCACTCATGATCAAAGAAGCTTCTCTTTTTGTGACTAGGAAAATGAATTTCTGTAGTTGTTGAACAAGAGTTGGGTGGGTTGGTTTTTTTTTTTTCTAATTTCCTTAAAACAAATCACAAGTGGAAAGCTGAGAAGCAGTTCCTCTTGTGAGAACTAGTTAGGAGGGGAGATAGTAAAAAGACCAGTCTCCAGTTTTGCTTTGGACGTATATTCAGTATTTAGGCTGGTTTTGTATACAAGGTCTTTCTTTGTCCATTCCCCTATTCATGCAGCATTTTATTCACATGTAAATACTGTATATTCTTTGGTAAAATTGAGAGCATGTTTTTAGGGTATAACTTTTTTGCTACTGGCACAGCCACTTCTTGCTATTTTAGATGGAAGAGTTTTGAACAGAGCTTATGAAATGTAATTGTTCCAGTCCTGTGCTTGCTTGCATCTGCTCACATCATAGCAGGAATTTTACCTCTGGTAGCTAAGCCTTGCCTGCAGACTTAATTGGTGTATAATTTGCTTGGATTACTACTTCTACCTCTGCCATCCCAAGCTTTGAAGCAGTTGGATATGCCAGGTACACTGCTCCACATGCTGCTCCATGGTTGTGCGTGTCCTCCCTTGGCCTCCCCTGTGTTTTAACTAGATGGGGGCAGGTGCTCAGCTTCCTGTGGGGTGCACAGATATACAGATAGACAGTAGTGTGGGTATGGGTGGATACACAACTGTGACTGATGTGTTCCTGTTGTGAAAGGACTTTCTCTGAACACAGCTCCTCTGTGGCTATAATAAGGCCACTTGTCTGTCAAGCTGATTACAGACAAGATAGTAGCAAGGTGTCATGGTGGCCCTACTACAAGTGCTGAAACAGAATAGTTCAAGGGTTGTGTTACTACTGGAGGGGGACACAGGGAGCGGATGTGGATGTGACTATTCATGCATCTGGTTGCATGGAAGTGCAGACACTGCTGTCGTCTGCATCTCCTGCATCTGGCTAAAGCTACCCTCTACATTGTACATGAAGGGAAAGCAGTCTTTAGAATGATGTGAATGAGCAGCATCAAAACACCAGTGGAACTTCAGCATGAGTTAGAAAATTTTGTTGTAATTGTGCTGCCAGAGGCATTGCAGCTGTATTTCTAGGAAAAGTTACTCACTTGAACTGCTGCTGTGCTAGCTAACACCACAGCAACTGTCTCTCCAAGGACTTCGTTTGTTTTTGTTTTGTTTTGTTTTTTTTTTTTTAAAGAAAAACACAGAACAAAACAACCCCCTCACTCCTGAGTTTGACATCCTATTTCCTATTGAAGAACTTGATTTCTGTCTTCTGTTGGTTTCTCTACATTAACTTTTATCTGTTGCTGGATATGGAGATTACAATATTATTTACTTCTTGTTACCCACTGTCCTGTTCATGTTTTTTGGGGGAGAAGAAACAATGGTATATTATTGACTTGCCATTCCTGTCTCCATCTTCTCTTCTCCATTCTCCTGAGCCATCTGTTCTGTTGTGTGTGTTTGTTTTTTTGAGGAGCTAAATTCCTATTTGCTGCAATTGAAATAACCCAGTATTCCCATGAGCTTATGTATACAAGGTTTTTAGAATGCTGTTGCTAACCATAGGCTCAAATTTTAACATAATAAAAAGTAATTCTTCAAAAAGAAACTGAATATAGTGTGCTTACAACCACTATTGGGTAAAAATTGTACGGTCAAGTCCAGGAGTATGTAAAAGTCTAAGCAGTATTATCAGCTGTTGATGTGACCAGATAGAAATAGAAACTAGGTTGATTTTCTCCACTTACGTGCAAGTTCTTGTAAAAACAATCAGTCCTTGTATTGCAGTCCATTACTTTATTACCATGAGATCACTGTATAACCTGTGTGCTTTGGGACAGTGCGCCTTGTGCTGGGAAGCAAGCTACTAGAAAACTGGGGATCCACTGGTTTCTGGTTTAAGCACATTGTACCAGTGTTTTGAGATATGTGCAAGCCCTTGGATGGTTTCCTGCTGGAGTGAGTATATTGGTCTTCAAGACACTAAATAGTCAGCAGTGTAGGGCTACAAAGTATGGGAAGAGAATTTGGCCCTCTAATGGCTACTATTTTCTTCTTTGTTGTAAAAATACTATGACATTTGGGAACGGCCTGAACTGTAAAATCTGGGCAGTGACTCTGTCAAAAGTGACTTTCTTAAACATGAGAACTCTTCCTGAATTAGGAACACTTGCAGTCCAGACTTTTGCTGGATGTCAGAAGGCCTGTGTAACTCTTAGCTCTACGTTTTAGTGCCTCCAAATTCTTCCTGGAGCTGGACAGGCCTGCTAATGACTTTCCATGCTCTCCTTCCCCGCTTCCCTCCCTGCTTTGTTGTCCTGCAACATCTCTGACATCTCTGTGTGGAGAAACCTACTGTGGTGCAGAGCATAGCTTTGAGCCTGCTTGCTTTCGGACCAACCCTTTGGCAGATGCTGATATTCAGTATGTAGCTGTCTTGGAAACAGCAGTCGAGGTTGTATGAGTTCAGAGCCATCTTGACATATAGTCTGTGATACCAGTACGTGCTGAGGTGATACTGTAATTTGAGCCTTTATGCTAAATCTTGTTGTCTTAACCTTGCCTGCTTAATGCTGTCTGGTGTGATTCCAGCCCTGCTTAGAGGGTAGGGAGGACTAGAGAGTGAGGATCTGGAAAGAAAGTAAGTCTAGGAAGCTCACCTATAAAAAGTCATGCTGCTTGTCTTCAGATATAGATTACTTGTAGTATTCTGGGCTTATTCCTTCAGTTTGATTTGTCAGAACTGAGATGATAAACTTTTGACTGCATGCGCCCTCACCAGTCCTTGAGAGTAAACTGAAGAGGTGAATAAAATCAATAGAAGGCACTGTTTTTCATACACAATATGAGCTGAAGAGCTTTGCCATGAAGCAGGTACTCCGAGCCATCTTGATTCAAAGGCTTGCATGGCATGAAAATCTACCCAGTTCTTATTTTTCGGTCCAGTTAGGTTCTGTGTTGCTGCCACTGTATTACAAAGAGAATATTAAGGTGACTAATAAATGATGAAATGTCCCCTTCCTATTCCCACAAAAAAAAGTGAAAAATAAGTCTCTGACTTACCAGACACTGGCTATCACTGGTACTGGGACTGGTGCTGTTTAACGTCTTTGTTGGTGACATGGACAGTGGGATTGAGTGCACTCTCAGCAGGTTTGCCAATGACACCAAGCTGTGTGGAGTGGTCTACACGCTGGAGGGAAGGGATGCCATCCAGAGGGACCTGGACAGGCTTGAGAGGTGAGCCTGTGCAAACCTCATGAAGTTCAACAAGGCTGAGTGCAAGGTACTGCATGTGAGTTGGGGTAATCCCATGCACGAACACAGGCTGGGCGGAGAATGGATCGAGAGCAGCCCTGAGGAGAAGGACTTGGTTGATGAGAAACTCAGTGTGACCCTGCAATGTGTGCTCACCAACTGTATCCTGGGCTGCATCAAAAGCAACATGGCCAGCAGGGAGGTGATTCTGCCCCTCTACTCTGCTCTCCTGAGACCGCACCTGGAGTACTGCATCCAGCTCTGGAGCCCTCAGCAGAGGAAAGACATGGACCTGTTGGAGAGAGTCCAGAGGAAGGCCACAAAGATGATCAGAGGGCTGGAGCACCTCTCCTATGAAGCCAGGCTGAGAGAGTTGGGGTTGTTCAGCCTGGAGAAGAGAAGGCTCTGGGGAGACCTTATAGCGGCCTTCCAGTACCCCCTCTAGGGGGCCTACAGAAAAGGTGAGGATGGACTCTGTATTAGGGAGTGTAGTGATAGGACAAGGGGTAATGGTTTTAAACTGAAAGAGGGTAGATTTAGGCTAGATATTAGGAAGAAGCTCTTTACTGTCAGGGTGGTGAGACACTGGAACAGGTTGCCCAGGGAAGTTGTGGATGCCCCATCCCTGGAAGTGTTTAAGGCCAGGTTGGATGGGGCTTTGGACAACTTGGTCTAGTGGAAGGTGTCCCTGCTCATGGCAGGGGGGTTGGAACTAGATGATCTTTAAGATCCCTTCCAACTCTAACCATTCTATGATCAGGGAACACATCCTTCCTAGATGAGCTAAAATTTGTGCGTAGGTGCTGGCACTTAAGAAAGTAAATAGAAAGCCATTTTAATTTCAATCACCATTACAAACTGAAAACAAAAGATCAATATTTGAGAGACTGTATATAACAAAACAAATGGAACATAAGTTCTCTAATTCCCTGTTATCTGCTGTCTAGCATGCCAAAATAATCATACGCTCCAAAGCCTTGGGTAGCTTTCTTAGTGCTGAAGAAGGAAGACTGCTGTGGAAGTGCCAAGGGTTTCTTTTCCTGACTGATGGTCTGAGGGTGGCATTAGTCTGTATTTGGAGCTCTTGCTGATGTCTCTGATGCCAAAGCCTGCTTTGTGTCAGCTCTGAAGAAATTTGTTTTTGATGTCATAAGGCAAAATCATAGGCACTGCGAGGAAGTGAAAAGCATAATTTTGAAGCAACTGTACGTGCCCATACTGTGCAGTGCTTTACGGGAATGGAAGATGTGGTTTCTGTCCTGGAGTTTGTGTTGTCTAAATCATGTTAAACACAGAAAATAAGACTCAAATCAAATTTCTGAAGCTTACTGTATATGCAGTCTTGAAGTCTGACTAATTCAGTGTACAAGGGTTGTGTGAAAATGACACATGGGCATATCTGCTTCTGTCATTTTAGTTCAGTGTTGCATGCTATTTCAGTTGTATACATAGACTGACACTAACAATGTATTGTGCCAACATGTATGGTTACTATGACATCTTCTTTATTGGATTTGGCAGGAGAATTGAAAACTGTGCTTTCAACAATATTTATACATATATATATATTGTTTTTTAATAAGGGGAGTGGTTTAGTTTAGAGCCAACTGTTCACTGCATTGGCCAGAAAATGCTGCTAACAGAGCAGCTGGCATATATATCTTCCCAGGCTCCATCTGTCAGACTCGGCATTGCTTTGTAAAGCGCTCTCTTATTGGATAGATTCATTTCTTGCTATGATGTTCACAGCCTGGATTAAAATGGAATTCCCAAGTTTGTTTTTTTTATCTTTTTAGTTATTTACTGTGTTGTTTGTTTTTTTTTTTTAGAAGGGGGTTTTGTAGCCTGCGTCTGTCTTCCTTTGCAGACCTATCAAAGTCTGCATCAGTATTGTGAATGCTACATCATGTGGACTTGTCTGAGTTTGAGTAAAAAACACATATGATGGTAAAGTAGTTATTAGAAGCTTAATCTCAAAGACATGGTTCTCTGCTGTGTACACACAGGTTAGAATGGGCTGGGATCTGATGATAACATGTATCAGTGTATCCAAGAAAGTTAAACACTTTTTAAAGAAACATCAAGATACATATTCATCTTGCATTTCTTGTTATCAAGTCTCATACACTTTTACCACTGTGGGGTATATGCGCATGTGTATATGTAATATAAGCACGTCCCTTAAACTCTCCTTTGGAATGAACTTCTCCCCTTAATGCAGCAACTTTTCTCCCTCTACCGTGTCCAAAAGAGATAATGATTAGAAAAATTGAGACTCTTCTTACAGTTAATGAACAGAATGAAAAGCAACTTTCAAGTAAAAGAAAATCTGCAAGGACACAGGCAGATTGGCTAAATTGGTCTCGGCTTATAGAAATGCTAATTTGCTATCAAAGCTATTCAGGACTGGTCAGGGGAATATTATTGATGGAAATGAAGGATTTGCTTCTAGCTGATTGTCTAGCACATACAGGATTTGGGGGAAGGGCCTGTCTGAAGCAGAGCTTTTGAATTACAGGCAGTGTTTGTTAACACTGGCCTATATGTTTGTTAAACTACAGTGATCTGGTATGCCTCTTCATCCTTGAGATGGAATAGCTGATTAGTCAACGAATGTTGTCAAGATAGTCTTTCTAAAAAGAAACAGGCTGAAATCTTGCTTGTGGGCTGTGGTGTGGTTGTTGCTGTGGCGGTGATCACCTTATCGTCTGGTGCCTTGAATGAATGCCAGCTTTATTGTGCAAGGTCTTTACCTGGAGAGAAGAGATTTCAAGTTCTGCCAGTTCTTCTGCGTTTGGTATAGCTGAGTTACTGCATCTTATCTTGGAGAAACTCAACAGACGTGGTATTATTTCATACTAATGGGCTTTTTTGTTGTGGATGCTGGAAGGAAGTTCACTTGAGTTGAATTGTAGATGCTAGCCTGGCTGTGTTTATTGAGGATTTCTGCCTCAGTAGATGGGAAGAATTACTGTTTACTGAATGTACTTGAAAGAATTTCATCATCCTGGTTTTAATTTTGGGGTTAGTCTAGTGAGAGTGATCTTGGGTTTTAGAACTGTTCTGAATGGTAAGGCATCCTTCTGTGCCTCCCCTGTCTCTAAATTCCATCGTACTTCTGTAACAACCGGTTATTTAAGTGGTTGAGAGCTTTGCTTCTATTTGACACCACTTCTCACTGTGTAGAGAGAAGTGTGTTGGATAGTCTGTTCTATTTCTTGTTTTCACTGTTAGTGAAGGATTGACTGCCAGTCTCCTGGAGAGAATGTCTTGGACAGGAGGTGGACGTGTTCAGTGACTGCAATATGTTGCTATTAATACCTTGCAAACTATTGGGTAATTAAAATATTGAGCTTTCAACTTCCCACACAAATTCAGAAATGGTAGAAAAGTACAACAAAATGACAAATTATGCCAAATCACTTCAGTAAAACACTTGAACATTTTTCTACTACACATATTGTAGTACTGAGCTTTGTGATGCAGAATTTTAGTTGAGGTTTGCCTGTGCTCTGGAACATGTCGGGTTTTGGCTTTAGTTCCCCTTCATATGGAGGCTGGGTTTGCCTGTCATTTTATCAGGCTGTGCTTGTGCTAGGTCCCTTCCTGTTCCTTGTCCCCAGGTAAATGCTTTCTTTTTAAATTTCCTACGGTTGTTTTTACTGATGATAGTAATGATATGAATGGCAAAGCAGGTGGTTCCAGTGGCTAAGAATACTGGTGGTGGCTGATCTGGGACTGCTTATGTGGAAGACAGACAGTAGATGAAGTGTACTGGTGACCCTCTGAAGTCTTATCTGTGGTGCTATGGGAGGATGTCTTATGTTCTAGTATGCAGACAAAGGTTGAGCTTAAACTTCTGAACTAACTCTCCTGATGGCTTACTTCACTTTCTAGTGCCGAAATTGAGGTGCTGATCAGCGAGGAACAGTCTGTAACTTGCAGGCAAGTAAATACCAGGCCTCATATAGTTTTGTGGATATTGGGAAATACCCAGTACATCATACTCTTGAAGTAAACGCTAGCCTGATGCATTGCAGAGAGAATTTCTTCAATGAGATTGCTGTACGGTGTGAGCACAGTAAGCCTGTTCTGGGAGATGACTGACACAGCCGATTCTTACTCTGGCCTTACCTGGATGACATACATAGTGTAAGCAGCCTCTGTTTGTTAATTTTGAAGCCTTAGTTTCCCCTGCCACTCTGGAATCATATGTAGCTCTTAGGGCTATATCTGTGATGAGAGAAACCCTGAATGCTCCCTGCTGAGCACCTGCTGGTAGTAACCGCAGTCTGTTTAGATCTCCTTGGATGACTTCCAGGTAGGTAGTTGGCTCCTGAAGTTCTTTAGAGTATAGAAACTTGTGACACTTGCTGCTGTGACTTGCTGGTTTGACTTTCTTCTCTGTTATAACTGATATTTTGATGTGATAACTATCAGTAACAGCCAAAAATTCTACCGTGGTGCAGCGTGTTTACAAAGCAGTCTTAACAAGTTTCATGAACTATGGATAAGGGGGAACCTGTATCCATGGGTTATCTACTTATTTCAGTATATAGCTCCTTAGTTATTTACAGTGATCTCTGGATTTATGGTTCTTGATAGTCAGTGTAAATTAGACATTTGGCTCAGTATATAAATGTTATCTTGCAGGTATGGCATATTTAAACCTTTGAAACAGGTTACTGCGGCTTGGATGTGGAATACTTGGTCTGAGCTGAACATACATTGTGAATAGTTTAGAAACGCCCAAGCCTGCTAACTGCATTAGCAGTCAGAAGTAATGAATAAACCCTGAAGATCAGCTTTGAGTTATTAAAAGCCTTATCAGATTACTGAAGCAGCAACTTCAAACTCATAGATGCATCCAGAAGTTCCGCATAATGTTGCAAGCTCTTGCTTTAGGGAGGTTTGAGTGTTCCTGTTTTCTGAGTGGGGAAGCCACTTTCCACAAATATGTTCCTTCCACCTTGGAGCGTCCCCAGCTATTTCTCAGGGAGGTTAAGTACTGATACCTAGAAGTCTGCAAGCTACTGCCTGGATGTACATCTTCACAATTCTATAAAAGTACTTCCAATTGGCTTGAAAAATGAGGTGCTGTAGATTGTAGCTAACTTAAGCTAAAAGTTTTGGTTGGGTGTTTTTTGTGTGTGGTTTTTTTTTTTAAATGTAAACTTTAATTCCCAAGTTTGGGACCAGATCTCTGACCTAAAATGGTAAGACCTTAGTGAAGGAAGTAGAACTTTGAAACCTCTACTGTAGTATCTGTCTTATCAGGAAGCATGCGTTCTGTAAATGTCAAAAATAGATAAATGACAATATGAACAAAAGAGAATACAAATGGCCATACTGATGACTTTGGCATAGTTTCATTCTGTGAATGCTGATACGTGGTAGAGATTGCTAAATCCATGTGGCAACTGATTGTAGTAATCCTAATTTTCTCTTCAATCAACTAATGAAAGGTGGAAGTCCTTTTTTAAAAACACAACCAAGATGTAAAGCTAAACAATTATCTTGTGTTTACTTGTGAAGCAAACACAAATGTACTGCACTGTTGAATTCATTAAACATGCATGAGCAGTAACGGCAAAGGCATATAGAACTGAGTGTAAAGGTGTTCCTGTTGCTTGATTGCTGAGAGCAGTCAAGCTCTGGAACAGAATGCCAAGCATCTGAACAGGTATTCGGCACTGAATAATTAACAGCTCTGTTTAGCTTAGTGATTATTGGGCTGCTTTAGGGCAGTGCTCTGTTAGTATAACCTGGATGGGTTTTTCTGTGCTTGAGTTTCCACATGTTCCCACAGCTGAAGATGAAAAATGTGGAGTAACACATGCCACATACTGAGGAGACATTACTTTGTTTCTGCTAGGGCAGCTAGTCTTGGTGTGAGCTGATGAGCTGCTTTCAGATCTTTGTCAAATGGAGCCAGTTCTTCTGGTGGGGCATTTATCTTACCGGGAGTTTCAAGCACAGTGAATGGAACTGAATTGGAAAGAGAGAAAACAGAGGTTGGACAACAGGCAATGAGGGTATGGACTGGTGTGCCTGCAAACAGGAAGTCTGGCTTCTGAAGATGCTTTGCCATGTGAGCTGATGTGATTTTTGGAGGAAGCACATGCATGTAGTTGCATGCTGTATGAGCTAGAAGATGATGGGAATGAGCTGAGGGAGAAAGCTGGGAGGGCAGATGGTTTGAACACTGCAGATACTGTTGTGGGGATATGCCAGTGTGGGTGGCAGTTTGGAGAGGGGAAGAAAAAATTGACTATGTGACTTGTAAAGAGTGTCAAGTGATGCACAGGTTCCTCATCATTTGACCTTGACGTGTCACTGAACTGAAGAATCAGTAAATAAGCTCCTATTCTCTTTTTACTGTTGCAGTTGCTTGGGTGCAGGATCAGTTTTGATGTGACTATAGTAATTATGTAGACTTCTTAAGAGAGCTTTATGGTACAAGTTTCTATTTGACAAAAATACATGATATGCAGTGTGGAATGCCACACAAGTTTAACTGTCTCTTTATGTATCCATTTGGATTATAGGACAGGTTTTCTTTTTTTAGTATTAAACCTAGTTATGTGAAAACAATGTCAAACTGCAATTTTGCTGTAGTAACGTGACTGTTAAGAGTGAACTGGGGGTACAGGTGGGAGCTTACTTTAAGATGGAAACTTCAAAAGCTGTGATATTCTGGATTTAAAGAATATTCGCTTTGCTACTAACGGATGCTAGAACTTCCATTTATATCAAGGACTACTGGAGAAACCGCAGTATCTTTTGAAGCTTTTAATATGAGATCATAAAGTAATTCTGAACTATTGGGAAAACAAGTCAGTTGACAGCGTTTGTATTTGGTGCTCATGCATTATACTAAAGTATCTGAAGGAATTTAAACATGTGCATTATCTTCTATACTGTTTTTAGTTTTTGCTTAAAGAGGGAGATGAATGTAACAGTTGAACACTGGAAATCCCATTTCTCTCCTGTGGCTGCCACATAGCTCTTGACTTCTTCTCCCCTCCCCCTTTTGCTGGCTGTGAAGCTCTTAGTTTATATCTTGTTGGTGCCAGCAGTTCTAATTAAAAGATGCGAAAGACTATATGTCAAGTTAATTCAAATCTAAACTGTTAATTCATGCAATTTCAGTTTGCAGTTTATCTGCAAAGCTTGAAAATGTTTCTAACCTAATTCTGCTAGGACATGAAATACGTTCCTCATCATGGCTATGTTCATCTAAGCCTGCTGCCAAACTAGTTATTTGAGCAAATAACTAAAACGTTAGGTGCTTCGGCAAATGAGGGCAAGGCATTCGATCAACAAATCATTAGAGAAGAAAAGAAACTTTGTTTTATACACTGAAGTTTTCTCATTTGACAACACTCAGTAATTGAGCTCTGTGGCTTTGTAACTTGTTAGTGTTCAGCCTAATGGTATTTAACTGAAACTTCATAATAAGAAAACTGAGTGAAGGCTACAGATCTACACTTGAGTTTACATAAAGTTAGAATCATGTTGACTACTGCCTTATTGGTTGTGTCTAGTTCAGTAAACCTTTTATTTCAGGTATCTCCAAAGCTGCTACTTGTATTTTCACTATTGCCCAGAGTGGTAGAAGCTCAGGTATAAAACATCAGTTGCCTTTTTTTTTTTTTTTTTAAAGGCTCCAGCTCAGTAGGACGGTGTTTTTTGAAGTCACTGCTAGTGATGGTTT
Organism: Ibidorhyncha struthersii; assembly: GCA_013398815.1. Classification (NCBI taxonomy): domain Eukaryota; kingdom Metazoa; phylum Chordata; class Aves; order Charadriiformes; family Charadriidae; genus Ibidorhyncha; species Ibidorhyncha struthersii. Next base: position 305,867 of record VZSZ01001788.1, on the reverse strand, counting down.
TAAATTTAAAATGCCTCTTTGGAAAACTTGCTTCTTGAACCTTTTGTAGTTGTTTGTTTTCTAAAGAAGCAAAATGACTCTTACTAATGTTTTCTGACAGCTAGAAATGTCAATATTCTTTTTAGGTGAAAGGTAGCTTTGTTTGGTTTTGGAAATACTAAAAAATGGAGTTCTGCGTAGTGTGGCCTTGGTACATGCAATAGCTGTTTTAGCTTTTGGCAACAGATTGCATTAAACTGTTCTTGCTGCTTTACATTGTAGAAGGCATATGTGAATCTGTTTGAAGGATGGCATTAACCAAGTGTTCTAATACGTATTAAAACACTTCTAGGAATGTTAATCATGAGTATGAACAAATTTTGTGGATTGGGGGAGAACTCACCCTTGTTTAAAAATCATTATTTAAAGGTAGCGTAGCTTGTGTTGCAGTATTTAGGTCATGATGCAACTTTATAATGTGTATGAACAGCTTGCCTTCTGGTTTTCTCCTTAAAACAAGAGAGGCAAGAAGGATTAGCTGTTACATCTTTTCATACTTTTAACTCAGGGACAGACTTAACACTTGTGGATGTTAAACTAAATATTGAGGTGAAGAAATAAAAGGCAGGATTTAAGAATGAATGAGTGCATGGAAACTGGAAGACACCAGGTTCAGTTGAATGCAAACAGAATTTCTTTGTTTCCTGATTTTGTTCTTAATATTGTAACTTGCATGCAATGTGTGTGTGTTGTGTTATTAAAAGAATTCAAAAAAGACAACAAGCACAAGTCTATTTGGAAGGCACTATTAATATGAACCTTTCCTTTTGGTTGCTGAGATCAACTGACTATTCCACAAATAAATAAAACATGGAAGAAACTATGCTAGCACTGAGTCATCGTGTACTGCAAATCCTTCCTTACGCAGTGCACCTTTCCTACAAAGGGAAGAAAAGAGAATTCTGGATAGCTGCAGTTTGCAAATCGGGATTACAGATGAAGTACATGGCCTCTACTGCCAGCTCCCAAGCTCTGATACAGGGAGCACCTCAGAGTGGGGTGCGTGTGTATTTTCCAGGTGGAGGTGGTGTTGGTACCTCCCATCCTGCCAGTGAGAAGGCACTTGGGCCATGAGGTTCAAGTCATATAAGCAGTTGCTGATTGTCCAGTAATCTGCCCTCGGCCTAGGGAGTGATGCCTTGCGATAGATTGAGGACTTGACTTTACCAAGGTGTGATTTCAGTGGAAAAGTGATCCTTTCCTTTTGTTTTTGCCCTTTGGAGGGAAGCTATGCTCTCTTCTGACACTTCAAAATATGTGTATCTTCTCGGTCAATGATGAACTTTCCCAGCTGTCAAGGAGAGTTTGTTAAGCTTTTCTGTAAGGAGGGATAATTTCATAAATACTTCTGCATACAGGAACCCTCTGTGCATGCCATCCTGATGCTCTGCTCACCCTTCTCCTGGACTGTGGGAGTAGTAGCTAGCATAGCTGGAGGGTTGGCTTTGTAGGTGGCATGTGCAGTAGGGGACACCAAACTGTGGGAAAATATTTTTCTGTCTTTAACTGGCTTGGACTGTGTGACCTCATAAGAGGTGGAGAAAGCTGCGTTTCAATGTTCCTGGGGAATTGGAGGCTTTTCTGGAAATAAAGGATTGGGCAGGCTTTAGAAACTCTGCTCCAACAAATCATGATAGTGGTGGTTTTTTTTTTCTACTGAACGAATTGTTTCGTGGCATGTAATGTTACTATGTTTAAATATTTTTCAAATTCTTTGTCTGTTCCTTATTACTGAGAATTTTTTAAATGTACATGCAGATCGAGTACTCTAATTGCACAATCAGATCCTCTTGATTAGATTCTTCTAAATATAGGTTGTCTTTTTTGTTCCTGCCTTAAACAAATGTCTTGTTCTTTTGCTTTACAGGCTCCAGATAAAAGGAAAGCATTAGAAGAGACCAAAGCCTACACAACTCAATCTCTAGCCAGTGTTGCTTATCAGATCAATGCACTGGCCAACAATGTATTACAACTGCTGGACATCCAAGCATCCCAGCTACGGAGGATGGAGTCCTCCATCAACCATATCTCCCAGGTAATCGTTTTTTTTTAATAGAGAACTGACAACACTAAACGAGGCATTATCTTGTCTCTTGTATTATTAAGCTGGATAGTTTATATTGACTTGTTTTGAATTCTGTGAGTAACATGGTAGAAAACAGTAAGGTATTCTTAATATTTATGAAAGCCAGTTCATGATGGAGGTCATGACTGAAATAAAACAGCTCCTTTACTGTGAAGCACTGGAATTACATTTGGTTTAAAGCAGGACTTAATTATTAAGATTCCAAGATCTGAAGCTGCAGTTGAGGGAGAGGTAGAGAGGAGGATTCTGTTCCTGAAGGAAATCCAGATAGGAGTACCATATGAGTGGTGATATTTTACTTAGCGTTGCAACATATGCAGTAATCTCACTTGTTTTCATACCTTTGCAGGATGTAATTTCGTGAGCTGTGTGGAGAGGGAGGGAGGTTCACATGCTGCCACTACTTGCTCAAGCCAAACTCTGTCCAAGCCAAGGCAGTTGGATGAGTTAAGTGACCTGACTTGTAGTGCAGTACAATACTTGCAATATTGCTAGAGTTGATGCGGTGAGGAGATGGAGACAGATGATGGGAAAGAACAGGCCTGTCCCTGTCAGTGGCAACCTTGTGTTCCCTTGGCTGAAGCTTCACCCTAGCTGATTGCTGCTGAGGGGGGAGAGTTGCTGCTGCCTATACCTTGTACCTGATCTGGCACTGGTCTGATTGTATGGTAGCTCAGCCATGTCTGCTGTGTTTAACCTGGAAGTGGCTTATTGCATAATCGGGTGGGTGTCTTACTAGTGCCAAGGAACGGAAGGACAGGATCCACTCGGTTATTTCACCCTTACATTGCTGTTCTGAAGTGGGCTTGAGCGAGTTCTTGAGGGCCCAGCATCCACTCTGTCATCCACACTTTCTGTTACTGAAATTCTGTTGGATCTTTGCTGGGCTTTATGTCCTATGCCTATCTGAGACATCTCATAAACAAATCTCACTCAGAGGATTCAACCTAAAACATTCTTCAGTGCAGCCAGTGAATTTAAAACCTTTGGTCAACTGATACCCTGTTAGTGGTACACCTTAGACCAAATAATTGAAAGAAAATGCTTCTCATGGCCTGTGCTGTCTGTCTCCCTATAGGCCCAGCTAACCTCTGTTTACTGTTCTTATAGAGTAATGGTGGGTTTTAAAAATCTTTCTGTTAAATGGCAGCATGGCGGTTCACTGAAAACATGTCAGCAGGGTGAAGATTCCAGTGCATGTGGAAGGGCCCTCCTAGTAACAAACCTTTTGAAAAGTCTTGTCACTAAGAACTACACAGTGTTAAAAGCTGTATCAAGTAAAGCTCTATCTGCCACTGAAACAGGGAAGTAGTAGGAAGTGCACTTGCTGTAGATGAGTTTCTTGTTCTGTCAAGTATTCAGAGATGTCTTGATGCTGGGTTTATGTCTACCTCTGCAGAAATGACTGAATAAAGGACTGAACCTACAGGCTTTCCGAAGCACTGGATGTCCTCTTATACTGAGTACATCTTTTCTTACGTGTTTCAGAGCTGCAGTGTGTGTGAAGCAATTATTGTTAAATTCTCATTGGCCCACTGATATGACTAACCATGGAAAAAGCCAAAATGTTTGATACTAGCACAAAAGGTGTTAACCCTCTGTACTGTTTGCTGCTTGAATTGAAGGGACTATGCTGAAAGCCATTGAGTCACCTGATACATGAACTGTTTGCTAAAGACTGTGAACAATCAGTGCTTTGTAGAGCTTTTGAGGAGTGTTTAGCAAGGTTACTTGCTTGTAGTTTCTGTCCTGGTTGGTCTTTCCTGAAAATAATCCTTGCTTATAAATGAACGTCTGCAGACTAATTTTGTAGAATTACACTGGATACAGATAATACGCACGTACTAGTTCAGCTATTTGCTTTGAAATGTTTCTGCTCAAATTCTTCAACTGCATGTCTTAAATCTGCTATGCAGTTGCTTTGATAGGCTGTTTCTAAATTCTCTGAGCCTCCAGAAGGTCTTTCCCTGTGCTTGTATCAGTCGTGAATATTTTCATGCTACTAAAACATGGAGATGAACATTCATTTCTCAAACTGAAATTCTTCTCCATGAAAGAAGCATTGCCTAGAAACACAGATCTGAGGCATTGCCAGTCAGTTACTCAATTCTGGGTTTTGCAACACAGAGCAGATATCTGTGAGATAAGGTACAACTTGATAGTTTTTTTCTGGTTATATAAACCTTTCTTCTTTCTATGGAAGAAATTCCTGTGGCTCTTCTGACCTGCAGGCAGTTTCTGTTCCCCTACTGTGTTTCAGTTCTCTATGCATGTTTTCCAGAATGACTCTAGGCTGAATGGCTGGATAGCTAATCTTGATTAGCAGCCACTCAATGTTTTTCCTAGCTGTGTACCTCCTTCACTGGAAAAAGCACTCATGAAAAGTTAGGTGATGGAGTGGTGTGTTCTATTCTTGTTGCTGGAGCTTAATCTTACAGATGGAAAGTTTGCTTGCTTTTATAGGAAAAAAAAAAACTGATTCAGCTTTGGTATCTTGTTGAGAGCAAACAGAGAGGCTTCACATGAGTAATCACGCTGTGGTGAGGGAGCACATGGAGGCAGTGAACAGCTCTAGGAATGGCTTTCACGTTGCAGCCAGAGCAGAGCCCTGCCCAGCTGCATCTATATTTTCTGCAGTCATAGTTGTCTTTCAGCTGGAATGTGGGTCTGGAGTGACCCGCCACATAATTATTTACTACAGCCAATATACAGAGCTGTGCACATACAGCTAAGCTTTTTGGCTTAAACCCTTGATATTGACTTTGAGCTTTGCCAAGCTGACTTGACCTTTCCAAGCTGCTCTGATATGGCAGAGCAAAGACTTGATTGCTGTTCTGGAGAAGTTTGCAAACCCTTCTGGTATAAGAGATCCTNAAATCTCTACTTGGGACCAATGTGAGTGTCAAGGCTTCACTAAAGACATTAGGGCATGTGTACCTCTAGACTGCATACTGCAAGCTTTCTGTTGCAGTCACGGTTACATTGCATATATTTCTATCAGTTCCTATTTGGTGCTTTACTTTGTTTGCCTTGAGAGTGGCCACGCTTAGAAGGAAAATTTCAATTAGGAGCTGAGCTAGTTTTGATCTAGGATGTGAAAGCAGAGCCAGCCTGAGTGCTGCACTGTTATGGTGTGCCATCTCAACTTTCCCTATGGGTTACTGGTGTAAAAAGGCAATGGAGGAAGGACTTAAGCCCCATGTGGTTCTTAGTAATCACTGCTGACTTGTCTATCCACAAATGCTAGGTAGTAGCAAAGCAGCAGTTCTGCTATGGTATAGATTGCCCTCAGTTGCAGCAACCAAAAAGAAATTTTCCTTGAAGATTGAACACCAATAGCTAGGTGTTTTGCTTTCTTCATAGCATATGAAGTATAAGGTGTCTGGAACAGGTAGCATTTTCTTCTGTAGCAATTTTAGGGAAGATGTGTGAATGCATGGACTGGACAGTGAAAGCGGAAAGGAGAAGCTGAGGGTCAGCCTGCAATTGGAGACACCAGGAAGGACCTGGAAGGACATTGAGATGGGGAAGGAATGAAGACCTTAACATTCAGCATATGATGTTTCTTAAAGTGTGCTGCCAGTAAATAAACCCAGGATTTTTTCCTGCACCCTGAGGATGAATTAAGCAGGACACTGTACATTTGTGCTCTGAATGCAGTTTATGCTTCATTATGTTTATTTCCTATGTGTATTAAATGAAATTCTAGTTTGCAGTTTAAACTCAAGTTGTTCATTTGTATCATTCTTGCCTGGGCCCCTGAGCCAATGAGTTAATTCTTTAAAAAATAAAATCAAAAAAATCATCTCGTATCCCTCCCTTTGTTCTGAAAATCACTGTCTTTCAGCAGAGGAGTTAAAAATTCAGCTCATAGTAGCTTGAATATTTGACAAGACTGCTCTAGAAATTTGGGCCTGTGTTCTTTTGCTCTCTTGACTTGCTACTTTTCAGTTGTTCTCCCCTCTTCCCCTCCTCCTAATGGAAACAAGAGCTGACTTACATGTGTACTTTGGGATACTTTTTTTGCTGCTTCACTTGCACAAACTTCAATAGAATGAAGATGGGACAGAGCCAGATTTGTTGGACGAGAGAGAGGTTGACAGGGACATCCTTGTTTACTGTGTCAAAACTGAAATATGTAGCTCGTCAGCACTCACGTTTATGTCAGAGCAGCTGCAGTACTGGGTGTAGCAACTATTCCTTTTTTTTCCTGGACATAAACAGTTTTTTAAATAGCTCAGTGTTTAAAACCATGCCTCTTGAAGCATGAGGGAAGCAATAGACTCCTTTTTAAGAAATGATGATTTGCACCAGAGAACACTGCACCCCTTAAACAAGATTTTCTTCTGCATCTGAATATCCCCCCAGTGTGAAATAGGGACTATTACAAAACAATATGTTCTGAAAGCATCTCACCAAAAAAATATGTGCATCTTTTTTTGCCATTAAAATTTGAAGCTTTTAGAACTAAAAGTAAATAAAATCCCTGAATTAGTTTAGAAGAATCTTGCCTGTCACCGTCCATGTCTAATTCATTGTGTGTGTAACTCAAATACTGCATGCAAGCAGAAAGCCAAATGCCTTCTGTTTCTATGGTATGGTTGTCTAGCTAAAGTCAGGGACAATAATGAAATAAACAGATGTTATCTTTTCTTGTAGGACTTCTGAAACTTACCGCTATAGCCTGTGTTGAATCACACATACACACTACCCCCATCCCCCAATACTAAGGCCTTTTTGATTGGGTGAGCAACCAGTCAGGACTGATGTAGATTAGGTTTCAGAGAAGCTCTGCTGAAGATTTTCTGGTCCTTGAAGGGGTGAGCTCCTAAGTAGTAGCAAGTTGAGAACACAGTAACTGGTGTTTGATGCCAGGGAAGAAGAGTACAAGAGCTGTTAGGTGCTCAGCAGGTCTCTGATGTTTGAAGAAGCATAAAGCAGTGCATGTACAGTGGGGACTCTTCATGTTTGAGTTTGTGGGAAAGAGCTTTCTCTGAGTTTTTGTGTCTGTCCTTTGGATTAATGTGATACTGCATTTGTGTATTGTGGTATATGATCAAAACACATTTCAAATTCATGTTTAAAAGCCAAGATGTAGAAAGAGGGTGGAAAATGTGACAAATTGTCTGCTGATGAATGTGGGTGGTCATGCCTAAGAACACGCAGTTATGTGAAATACTTTACGTTTATGGATGGGAGCAAAAGACCTCTCCAGATCCTGTTAGTGATGACTGTGCTTCCAAAGGACAGCTCACCAGGTGCTTTTACCCTGAAGTTGCCTCTTTAAAAATAAGAGGATGCTGATCTTGTTCTCTGACATGAAGAACATAGAGGCTGGACAAAAGGACTGTTAACTGTAAAGAAAATTAACCAGAACTAGCAAATGGTTGATGGCTGCTAACAAGCAGAGTTGATACTAGAGCCCACACTGTTCAGAATATTATTTGAAGACCATTCAGGACATAAAACATGTCCTCAGCAAATCTGGGGATAACTCTGAATTAGGAAAGGTGATTCATATGCCGAATGGCAGAGTTTGAGTGCAGAGAAACCTTGAGAAACTTGAGGACTGAGCCAGTAAAAACCTTGCGAAGCTGAGCAAGGTGCAAAGACCTACACCTGAGGTGGAATAACCCCATGCATTTGTGTGTACTGAGAGGTGATCGTGTGAGTACCTGTCCTGCTGAAAAGGAGCTGATGTGCTGCTGGATGCTGTGCTGAGCATGAGCCAAGAACACAAGGCTATCTGAATAAGAGGAACAGTGTGGCAGGGCTGTGTTGGGAATAGTGTGGCTGACAGATGAAGGGCAATGATTATCATCTACTGTGCAATGATGAGGCTTCACCTGGAGCACTGTGTTAATTTTTTGTCACTCCTGCCTTGTTCAAGAGTGATTTAGGCAAGTCGGAGATAATCCAGCAGAGAGGGATGCTGAGATAGATGGTCAGGGGTATGGAGCATGTAGCCTACAAAGAGAGGTTGAAGAAGCTCTGCTTGTTTAGCCTGACCGAGGCAGCAAAGCAGTGATGTAATGGTAGCCTACAAATACTTGTCTGGCTCTGTCATCTTTGTGCAGTTAGTCTTTTTTTTCATAGTGACATTGTAAAGTTGAACAGTTAGCCATAAGTTGAAGCTCGACAGGTTAGTACGTGGTGTTGGAGAAAATCCTTTTTATTTGGGAGGGTGGTGCAGCACTGGAACAGGTTACCCTCTGGTGTGACTCTTCTCAGTCTATGCTGCAGTAGCTGGATACATCCTAAAAGCAGACTTTGTATCTTGAATGCCCATCATAAGCTATAAGAAGGAAATGGTGAGGGGGGAGACAATTACAAAGTTGGGGAGAAACTGCCACTCTGTGTCTACAAATACTTGTAAGCTCCATTTCCATACAAACCTTCCTTTCTGCACACCAGAAAGTGAGTGAAGAGATAGTGTTTCTGCAGGAACTAAGAACTATCTAATGTTGTATGCATTAGAAAGATGTCATCTCTCTGGTTCTCTTGGACTGCCCTTGCTTGTCAGCAGACAAATGTTCTAAATATGCCGAAGGCACTTGCACCTTTTGTTTAGATTTATTTTGCATTGGGTGACATTCCCTCTCCCAGTAAAGTGCTGACAGTTAATCTCTGTAGCCTTTGCTTCACATCCTGTTCTTCCTGTACTCTCTGTGATAGAGGCCAAGGCTCCAAGAAGTTTTACTGTGCTTGCTGTGATTATCTGTCTGCTTATGAAAACTGTTGTTAACTTTGTGCACATCAGCTTCTACATGATATGTATAAATTGTTCAGAATGTAGTATAATGTGTAAGGGTTGCCTTGTCAGCTCTTCTGTAGAGAAATTCCCTTCACGACCACGAATGAATATACATAGGATCTGTCTGTAACTCCTGTACAGTTCAGCTGATGCAGTCAAGAAAGCCCAACACATGACCAACAAAAAAAAAATCAAAACAAACAACCCCCCCTTGATACTTAGTTATGTACACCTATGAGAGAGTAACCACAACTGCCAGCCTTTGTGATGGGGAGGGGCAGTTGCTTCGATGGGGAAGAATAAACTAAGCCAGAAACTTTTGTTTCCTGTCATTCTTTATTCCCACTTTTCTTTTGTTTTATGAATGCAGGGTTTGATGTGTTTTTGGGGAGTGGGGGAAGTTGCTAACTTTAATAGCCGTTGACTGTAGTGAATTCCTTCTTATGGAGATTCCCATTCTAGTAGAAGGGCAGTCTGAATGCATAGTTTTCAATGTGTTTTAGATCATTAAAATGTCCTTTCTGCTGAATGGGTATTTGGCCAAAAGCTCTAGGTACCTCATTAAATACTAGATTAAGAGGCCTGATGCAGCCTCTGTTTTCTGAAATCAAAGCCAAAAATCTCAGGACTACGAACGTTACTCTGAAAGGCCTTTTTGATAATTTTGGGCAACAAAGAAGTCGAGGGTGTTTGTGCAGTCTTTCTTTTTTTAATGAAAATCTCTCATATCTGGAAGATATAAATGAAATGCGTTACTAACCTGCTATAAAGTCACATATTGGACTTTTCAAGGAGTCTTTTTTTCTTCAGATGCATATGATTAGATTGTTGCCTGAAATTAATTTTCCTTCTGTTTCAAGTCTTAGTAAACCAGCAGTCTTCACATGTGAATAGCTCCTTTTGACGTTGAATTAGGATTTTTTTAATCTCTGTCAAAGTTTTAGTGGCATAAGGGCAAAGCAAAAGGGAAATGCAGTGTATGAAGTGATGGTTATAAGAACACTGTGTCTAATACAGCAGCAGGTAACCAGTTACCAAAGCATTAAGTCGGTTTCTGTATCTGCACCGTCCAGTGCAGCTATTTGGGACATTGGTTTTCATGGTAGCTGGGTAGTGTCATGCCTGAGCTGACTATATTTGGGGAAAAGGAGGGGAAAAGCGAGGGGAAAAGCAAGTAGAAAAAGCTTAATGTGGATCAGATGAGTCTCAGTTGTACTGCATCACTGAAGCTACCCCTCTTCATAATCTGCCACTCAAGCACATGAACACATGCTGCTGGGTACTTGTGGCTGGACTTCTTGTGCCATTCAGAAGGGAATTGCTTAGTGCTTTCTGCTGACTGGTTTTATTGGGGGGCACAAAAGTGCTTAGTTAATGTTGATCTGCAGATGGAAAACCAAGTAATGATTCACATGAATGTTTTATAACCCAGCAGTAACATTCTGCTACTCTTTATACTGCTGCTGGTTTGACTTTGTTCTCTTTACTAGCAGCCTTTTGGGGACCCATTGGTATCTGTTATGCATGTCTTGTAAAAGCCCCCTTACAGGTCATATATAGGCAGTGAACAAATTCTTATATTAGTTCGTAGGAGGTGTACGAATGACTTGCTAGCTGCTCTTATAAAGGTGGGACAACATCTGTTGTTTTATTGTAACTTGGAAAAAGTGTGTATGAAGTGTGGAAGTCTATCCAACTGTGTTAATCTTATCAAACACTTGTCATGTTGCTGCTATGCATTGGCGTGTATCCCTTCCCCAACATCATCTGGGACAATATGACCTCTGCATCACCGGGGCAGTTGCAGAACACAAAGTGAAAAGTTTCACTTTACAGTAATGGAAAAAAGTGTGTGTGAAATTGTATTAATTGATATAACTTATGGCTAAACACCTAAATAGAAATAGGTTACCATGAATATTATTTTTTTCACAACTACGTATTCCACTGGAAAATACTGTTGATTCTTAATTGACCCTTCTGCTGGTGCCATCGTGGAAAGGGCATCTTGGTGGTAGTGGAAATAAAATTGTAGATTTGTTCAGTTAAAAGCTGTACTGTATGTTGGGTTTTTCTTTTTTGAGAAAAATCAGAGTATGTTTTGGACTAGCACAGTTTGAATGGTAGTGGAAGCCATGATTCACTTTTTTCAGTCATTCCCATTTGGAACTCTGGCTGTGCGTGTAGAAGTAACCACCATAAAAGTATCTATGCCTCTTCCTTAGTTTCAAAAAATAGATTACTAAAGCTGTCCTTTCCCTTTCTAATATTCATTCCTGGTTCCAGCGAATAGTTATATTATTTAATAATTTTGCCTAATACTGTGCTTAGTTATATCTTATGGGCATGAAAATGTAAGTAGTGCATGACCATAGGATCACAGATCTTGTATTTTGTTTGCTTCCTCTTTGAAAATCTGGTAAATAGCTATGACTTTTTCCTGAATGTACCCTTGTATGAATGCTAACGTGCAGTGGTTTTTGTAGCTTCACCTGTTCATGCCTAAAAGCACTTGTTTTTTTCCCCTCATGTGTTCTCCTAGGGTGGTTATTGACGATGGATCCATCAGTACAGTTCAGTGTGGTGTCACATGGGGACTGAAGCATAGCTTGTTATTTCCCTAACTAGCTTCTCTGTTCCTTGCTTACAAGAGAAAAATAGTGTCTTGTCATGCTATCTCAAATTCCTGTATGTGGCAAAACCAGGAGCAACAAGGGTGTGATTAAAAGCTATCAGGCTTCTATACAAAGTGAGAACAAGTAGGATGGGGACCTCAGAGTTAAGAGGGATCATGATGGAAATAATAAAACATATAATTGGTTCAGGAAAGGTCAGCTAGGCCATCTTTTGAAAATATAAGAACAAAGAAATATTGAATAATGACTGAAGGGCTTGATTCTGCTTTCTTGTTGAACTCAGTGTCTTACGGGATTGTTTTTTCTTTTTAAGTTATGATTTTGAACTGTGTTCAAAACTAGGCTGTATAAGGTTGTGGGATAAGCCTTCAAACCACAAATCAACCTTTATCTGACTGGAAAGGGGATAAACGTCGTCTTTGGGAAGCTGATCCTTCTTTGTCCATTTATAGGATTTTCTTACGTGTGTTGTTAAGTATTGGGCAAGATGCAGCAATGGCCAGATGTAGTACAAGACTAAGAGAGATGAGTTGTACTGTGGATAAGGCTTATCTCTTAAACTAGTCTGGCAAGGCGTTACTGAAGGTTTTGAGCAGTGTATATATTCTTGATCTCTAGTAGCTGATAGGTAGCATATGGTAAACTAATAACATGCCAACTCATGTGGACTAGGAAATTGTTTGTTCCTCTTAATTAGGAGAAATTCAAGTACTATTTAAACCCGAATGTGTTTTAAAAAATAAACTTAGCTTGAAATTATGTGGTTGATCTGCATGTGCATCTTGGCAGATGAAACATGGCATTTGAGAGTAGATATTATGTTATTTCAGTGCTCCAACTCAGGGCACCTTTTGCCTGCTGTGGTGATGAGTAAGACACTGAAGTAAATGAGGACAATCTCCATTTTGGAGGTACAACCTCTGAGTCATACCAGAAATGTGCTATCTTCCTGTAATTATGCGTCATTAAGGTAAAGAGAGAAGTCCAGTCAAACAGCCCGAAACAAATTAGACTTTCTCAACTATCTAATCTCTTACCTATGCCACTGTGTTTAGATTTAGTTTCCTCATACACCCTAGATCTCATGTTAAGAGACAGCACTGACAGGGTTATAACCCTGTAAGCTGACAGGAGTTAGATGATCCTTTATTTTATTTGTTCCTCTGTGCACACTGTGGATGGTCTGTTCGCTGTTTATGTATCATTGTTTCAGCCTCCTCCTAAATCGATGTATAATTAAGTATATCTATCTTTGCTGTATGAATGGTGTTCATCCATGTGACCTGTAGATGTGTCCATCAGTGCCTTGTTTTGACAGTAGCCTGACAGCTGACCACAGAAGTGCTTGTCCTTCATATATTACAGTTTTAAAGCATCCCTGATGTGGTAGAGCTTGGTGCCGCTCTAGCGTCTGGATGCTAAAACTGAAGGAAAGAACTTCTGGGGGTGTTCATGGTATTTTGGTTAAAGTAATGTGGTTTTTGCTTTTCTTAGTGCAGGCTGTGGCACATTAACAAATAATTAAACTTCAGGAAGTGGGGGATGGTTTCCATAAGCTGTCACTGAGAGAAAATCAAGTTAAATCACTTGGGATTTTGCTGCTTTAAGCATTCGTCCTGCAGTGCAGTGTGCCTCTTAGCTGGCAGAGAGAATATGAAGCTTCAGTCCCAGCTAGATTGCTTCTTACTTCTAGACCTTCAGACCTGGGAGCAAAAGGAGCTAGATGGGACCACAACTCCAGGTTACTTGCATCTTATTTTCCGCTCAACATCTTCATGAAACTATTTCCCTGGGCTGCATTAAATACGTAATCCTTCAGTCAATGCAGAAACTCTTCAGAGATGCTCTTTACTACAGCTGGCTGAATTACATTGAATAAGTGTATCTAAAGCGCTTATTCTTTTGGAAATTGTTTGAAAAACTTTTTAAAAGACTGTTTTCCATGTGAAACATTTGCCTGAAGTAAGACACAGAGAGCACTGCTGACTGGTCATTATTGGACAATGACATATCACCTAGTTTGATTGTGTTTAAAAGTATCATCTAATCAGTAGAAGCAGTATAAAGAAAGTGTGGTGTGAATTTTTTCCAAATGCATTTTTAGAAAGCAGGGGTTCTGCAAACAATTATGTGACTTAAGCAAACATCCTGGAAAAACAGCCTGTGAGCAGTCTGCAGATCTTATTTAAATAAAGATGCTTTTCCTGTGTACTCTTCCCCTTAGGCCCATTTGCCTCGATTTCTTCATTGTGGTAGTTCTTGAAATAAATGCATAGTTGTTTACATTAGCTGTATACTTCTGGGAGTAAAAACTGACTGTATTGCTGGATGGATATACACAATGTAAATCTCAAAAGTACATTGACCTCACTTAGGAAAACCAGGCTTTACCAAAGCACTTGGGGAGGAGGCAGGCCACAGAAGTTTGCACAGCTGTAGTCCATTAAATTGTGTCCTGATGTACCCCTTTAACTCTCAGGGAAGTATTTCACTTCTCATCAACACCTCCCTCCCTGATTAAGGTAACTGTTAGCAGTATATTGATCCCAGTCACTTTCCCACGCGGTTAGGTTTCTTGCAGTAGTTCAGTAACTCTTCTGTGTGTGTTTAGCTGTCCAGTATTGCACTGATCAGTGGCCAGTCATGCATGAGTCCGTGGTGCTTGTTACTGTGGAGCTGTAAGGCCGCCTTCTGAAATGCTGTGGTGCAGTTCAGATGCTTGTAACCCACCATAGTGTTTGAAGCATCTTTACCAGGGCACCAGTGTACCTTCCTCAGTTAGCTTTAAATATTTCACTGGTAAGTATTTGTGTAGTGTATGTCTAACTTTTGTCTAAAGTGCTGTTAAGAGATGGCCAGTCTCTTTTTCTTCCTGCCATTCTTTTGTGCCAGACAGTGTTTCCTTGTCTGCCCACCCCAAAGCTGTGGGCTCAATTATCTTGGAGACAAGATCTTGAAAACTGCAGACTTCTGGCTGCTTCTTTCTACAGGCTTCTTCCTCTGTCATCCCCAATGGCTGACACTCCTCTTCTCCCCAAGCATTTGCGATCAAGTATGATCATTATGCTAATAACTGCACAGTGGAAATGTCTAATTTACGAACACATGATCAGTCTGACTAATGAATTTACTGTAACGGTAGTGGAATAATGCATTCAGCAGTGGGGACATAGTGATATCCTCCTCCCTGTGCCTATGCAGAAGACTTCTCTTCAAGGTTTGTGCTCCCTTTCAACCTGCCATCAGGCTGCAGCATTTGTGTTCAGGTGCACTTGCACAGGTCAGAGCCAAGAACTCACTGCTCTGTGTGTGTGTACAAGTCTGAGAGGTGGTCCTGGAGGGAGCAGTTGACTGGTGGCATGGTTTCTTCTTGGGCCAGTGTCCTCTTCCAGAGTGCCCAGCCTTAGTCTGGAAGAGTTTTGCCTGGGGAAGGCTGTGGCTCAGTACGGTATAAGAGCTGCTAGGACTGTTGAAGCCACATGGATGTTCACAGCAGATACAATTGCAGTATTTCATATCGGTTGTAGCCAAGAGTAGGAGGCTAAGGGAAATGCATTTACAGAAACAATGGGCAACTTCCTCTTTTAGTTGTGTGTGGAAATTAAAATGGTAATGGAGAAGTAGAGCGGCCTTAGCAATTCTATCTCTGCCCTGTCCCTTCCTTTCCACCCTATTAAACTGCTAAATGTCATCATACATGCTTGTGATTTGGTTGTCTGTCTCCTGCTTTCACTTAATATCACACTTTATCCCAAATCACAAGTCTGTATGACTCAATCCAAAATAGTAACACAGTCTTAGAAAACCTGTGAGGGAATTGTTGTTAACTCTCTTTTTTGCCAGAGTATCTTAATAGGCTTTGATGCACAATGTTGTGAAAACTGGGATTTCAGAAGAAGTTTGAGCTGAGTGAAGTTCATGATGCTTCTAAGCTTTTCCTCTGTACCTTCAGAAGGGACAGCTGGTTACTGAAGGGAGTTTGAGAAAGGGGAGACTGGGTCAGAGTTGAACTGTCTTGTTCTATATTTGTCTTTGAAAACAAAAGTGAGGAGTTTGTCAGATCCTAATTGTTTTGATATTAAAGTGAAGTGGTAGAGCTCTTTGTTGCAATAATATGCTGAAGGTAGTAGTATGGGTAGTAAGTTAACTTCAGAGAGGCAAAAGCGTACTGAAAACTTTTAAGTGGGATCTATAGTGGCTAAGGGTTATTCCTGCCATTTTATTTTACTGGTGAGAGTCATCAGCAATGAGGACAAGAGGAAAAAAAACTGGCCGTTGCTGTTTATCGTTACATTGCAGTAGCACCTAGTAGTGTTGCAACGAAGTTGTTTGTCATAGAGACTTACTTGCTTTGTACAAAATCTGGAAAAAATCCAGAACTTTAATAGTTCTCTTCTGGAAAAAGGTAATCTTAAACCTTCGTACATTCAGGAAACAAAAGAAGAGAAAAAGAAATTTCATGTGTAGTAAGTGGTGTTTGTGGCACTAAGCCAAGAGGGTTTGTGGTGTACATAATACAGCCTTTAGCCATCTGATGGCTGTTTAATTAATATGTGTGAGGTACTCTTGCTGCAGTGCTGACCCAACTGAAAACCAGCAGATTTTCCACTAGCTTATATCACTGCCATCAAATGAGATATGATCAGAGGTATAGAAATAACATTGTGCCTTGAATGATTTGTAGTCAAAACTATGTTGGCAGGTGGCTAAAGGATACTAAACATCATTTCCACATATATTGTCCCTGGTTTAGGTCTTAAGGAAGCAATCTGTCCCAGGACTGTCAATCTTAGACACCTCATAGGCCCTGAATTCATATGGAGAAGCAGGCTGCTTGGGAGAGAAATTCTTGTGTGTGTATGTGTGGGTTTTGCTTGTGTTTTTTTGTCGGGTTTGTGTTGCTTGGTGGTGGTTGGTTTTGGTTTTTAAGAAAAATATGTGCCAGAAAATTAAATCAGGAAACATTCAAGTAGGTACTTGTGACAAATCAGACTGTTTTATGTGGGAGTTTTGTTACCATGAAACATAACCTTTATTGTAGGAAAATATTTTATTTTTGCTATTAGAGATGATAAACTAAAGTACTAAAGAGGTGATAAATTAAAGCTAACGTTAGCTCACTTCTTTTGGTGGGTCATTGTCATCCTTGTCCACCTGCCCAGCCCCACCCCTCCATCTCACCCCAGTTTGAAATGCCAAGTTACTATTAAATGTGAGGAGTTTGGCTTTGGGGGTGTGTGTGTGTGTTCAGGCCATGACCATTCTGGCTTGCTGTTATTCCAGCTTTATTGGATCCTTACCTCAGTCAAACTTTCAGAAAGTTCAAACTTGTTCTGTTGAGTTTATTTTTTTTATAGGCTTTTTTTAGATGATTTCCTTTTCAGCCACCTGCAGTGCTCTTTGCAATCGCACATGTTCATCTTCTATGAAGTTGCTTTTTTTGGCACACAAAATGCTGTTCGTTAGGCATACAATTTTGTTCTGCTCCCATAGTGGTTCTTTAGTGCGTCCAAACTACTGAAGAAGCCTTTTAATTTCTCCTTTCTGTCCTTGTGCTTTCTTTCAGTCAAGAATATATTTAGCTTTGTATGTTTTGTTTAATTCTAGACAAGTGCATTGCTTCTAGTAAGGAAAAGAGGGACTCATTCAGCCACTTTAAAATGCTGAAACTCTCATGCATAGGCATATTTTGTTTCTTCTATTTTTTTAAATGAGCCTACTCATGCATGCATATCTTGAGGAATACCCAGCAAAAAAAGAAATTTGAAATTGCTAAAATATAATTTCAGGTACAGAAATACACTCACACATACAGTTGGGATTTTGACTTTGCATCATCAAAAGCATTTATCTGCTTTTTGTGCCTTTTAAGACTGAATACAAACATAACATGTTATGACTGCACATCCCAACTGTTGTTCTGTCAAAATCAATCATTAGGATTGCACACTTGAAACACTTCTCTTTTGAAGGGTCTTCTATTTTAAAGACTATTTTTAATCAGCAGATTTTTGCATTTCTGGCTTGTGTTCAAATATAATTAATAAGTCTTTGGTTCCATTTAGGTAGTTTTTCCTCTGGAAACTTGTATTAGCAGTGCAGCTGGTGTTAGTTAATCATTGAAATGTCTATTCAGCTCACTGAGGAGAGAGGATGTACCTTGGTAGTTCCATTATCAGAATCCTGTCTTGGTGAAGGGAAGATGAGGGAGGCAGAGGGAGGACCAAGTAAGAGAACTGTCCTTCAAAAAGGTATTTGTCATACAGCATGAAACTCAAGTGGTTGGTTAGCAATCACTTATTTGCGATGTGCTGTGGTTTTGATCTGATGCAGAGCTGGGTCTGTACTTCCTGCAGCACAGTGGTTGTGAAGTGGTGGGGTGTGGTGTTCAGCCACAGCTGAAGCTCTGGCAAAGATTGGAAAGCATATTCTAGAGTGATCGGGGATTTTGTGTTAGAACAGGGAATAATGCCATGGAAGCTACTTCTCTCTCCCCTGCTCCCAGCTTTTAATGCTGAAAAGCCACAGACTGTAGGAGGCACATAGAAGATAATTGCAAATATTCTCCCCATCTCCCCTTCTCTGTGTCCTCCCACAAAGATCTACATTAGATTTCTTTTTTAATACCTGTTTTTTAGACTCTTGAAGAGGTTGAATTTGAAAGACAGAAAAAAAGTTAGCTAGAATGCAAAAATTCATGTTGCGTTCCCCATGAACATGTATCAGAGGTCATTGGATGGCTTGTGTGTTTTGTTAGGATTTTTTTTGAGTAACATTCACAACACACTTCTTACTGAAGTGTGTGTATGTTTAGTTTGTTCAAATGGTTAAAGTCAGCAGTAGGATTTGCCAAAACACAGGAAGTATGATCCATAACTCATTTCTGCATTTTCAGTAGCAATTAAAAACATAGGTGGAAGCTGTTTTACAGATAAATCGTGTGTGTATTTGTCACCATGTTTCACTGTGCTCAGAGCAGACAGCTATGGCAGTGTTGCCTATACCTGTGCCCACCTACGCTCTATGTCTGTTCTCAAAGCTGCTGCAGGTGGGCAGCTCTGAGAAGCTGGCCCCAGCAGCGAAGCGACTTACTTGGTGTAGCACAGGAAGTCTGGCGGAGCCAGGAATAGAGCTTCAATCTGCCGATTTCCAGGCTCTTGCTCCTAGCCACAGACCCATCCCACCTCTTCCCTTCACTTGCCTGATGTCCCAGCAGACAGCCGCCTCCTTCGTGCAGGGCCAGCTGCTTCTGCAGCACTGTCTGACCTCCATACTGCAGATGTTTGAAGTTCCATTTCCCCCATACTTATGTGAACTTTAGCAAAGTGCTTCTGGTATTTCACCAATGCAACAGGGAGGAGGGAGGACTGTTGTCTTAACTGTTTTCTTTCCGTAATGAGGGCCTCTGTTAAGGGCTGCTAAAAAATCTCTTCTTCTGTAGGACTTAAGCTCCGTTTGCTTCAGTTGCCATCTGCCAGTCTTCCTTCCTACATCCCTCTCCCTGTTCCCAAAGATATTCCTGCAGACCTCCCCTCCTTATGCTCTGTGTTGACATGATCTTCCTTTGGGTTGGGCAAGGTCAGGGGCAGAAGGTGAGGGTGTGATGAGATGCCCTTGTATCTCTCCATAGATGCTCCTCATTTGTAGAGTGTAATTCTGCAAGGTGGTATTTCACAGGAGAGACTTACTGATTTCCTTCAGCTGTCCCACTTTATGTTCTCAGCATCTTGCATGAATACGAAGTAACAGTTAGAGAACAATGTGAGAAGCTTCCTTCCTTCTGTCCTGTCGGAAGGATGAATAGGTGTCCTCCATAGCAGTCCTCCCATTTCCAGTTGGCACCAGGAAAGAAAAATCAGGCATGAACTGAAGCCTGGCTCTTGGACGAGTGGGCTGGTTTCTTTGCTCTGATTCTTGTCCTAGAATGTCATGCATCCGCTTGCAGCCCCTCTGGTCTGTCCTTCCCAGCCCCTCTGGTCTGTCCTTGCCTTGTGTCCCCTTTGTGCTCAGTTTCTCCAGCAAAATATGTGACTAGATTTGCCAATAGGGTACTCTGAAAAGTATCTATATAAATAATCCTTTAGCTGAACAAACCTCGCTTCCCTTTCCTTTTCAATGCTGTCGTATAGATGTATGTGCCACTTCACAGATTGTGTCTTGGAAATTGGGGTCTTTGAGTCCAATTTTCAGTGAATCCTAGTCTTCCTTTTGGAAAAAAGGCTTTTAGTTTCATAACAGCAAGAGGGCTAAAGGTGAGGCTATTTGTCTGCGGCCAGTAAGCTGTAAACCTCTTTCTGTAGCTCGTTTTCAGCTTCTTGATTTTTTTAATGAGGCTTATCAAGGCCCCCACTTTTTTTTTTTCCCTTTTATTTTTAAAGACATGAGTATTTTCACACTTGGGAGCACATGTTCTGTTGGTCAGGAATCAATTTACTTTCTAGTATGCTTTGCATGGAAATTTGTACATCTTAACAGATTTTGGAGCAGGACATGCTATGGACTACGTACATTGTTGTTTTATGTTCTGTGCTTCTGAATTCTAAAGCCATACAGCAAGCAAACTGTCCTGAGTAAATGGGATGCCTATGGTATACTTCCCTCTCTGACACCCTCCTCCCAACTGTCCTGATATAGTTACTTATGTAAAGGTAGAAAATATCTTCAAACCTTTGCTGGAATCTGGTCTGCTGTATGCCCATGATGATTGCTAGGAGAATCTGAGAAAATCTGCTGGTGTATATAAAGGAAAAGATTTAAATTCTTAAGTCAAGGGCTAGCTCCATAGGACTAAACGGGCATATAATCTGTGTTCAGACATAACTGAAGAAATAAACTGTCAAAATAAAAACCACAACCACCACTTTTCACCCCCTCCTGACATTGGATGATATTAGTAAAATGCATTGTTAGCATTGTGGTTTTATATATATATATATTAAAACTATATATTGTTTATGTCTGTAAAGATATAAAAATATGTGCATTTACATACACATTACCTCTGGTAATAGGACTTAGTATTTCTTTCATTTCTTTTCCTTTGTTCTGTCTAGTGCCTTTCCCCTCTGATAATAGTGAACATTTTATATAGACTGTGCAAGTTGATGTATATGTGTTGATGGCCTTAGTTCATTGTGTTAATCTGTAAAAGCTCTTGTTTGTGAATCCTCTCTGCAGAAAAAGGAAGGTGACATATCAGATTACACAAGACATGGCTTATCTGTCTCCTCTAGCCTTTTACCTTAAGAGGCCTGGATTTACCAGGACTTCAGGAGATGAAGCTTTCTGGAGAGCCTGTCCTACTATTGTAACTTGTCTGTATGCTGAAGGGAATGTGTGAGAAACTTCTATCTATAAACCTACAAGAAAACATTGCTGGATTTGCAGCTCTGGAAATACAACTCTTAAATCTATTTCAGTTGCCTCCTACATTGCCAGCACCACATACAAAGCAAACATACAAGGTGAAACTTACATGTCTAAATGCTTCAGATGTGACAGGAGACCTGTCTTTCATGGTGCAGCTTCAGAAGGCACAGCAGGATATTCTGAGGATTCTCAGATGACATTAGACACTGGTGTTCAGGCAACTGACTTTTAGCCTTAGTGAAAATTGGATTGAAGGATTGTGTATGTGAAATAATAAAGCCTTGAAATCCTTATATTCTTAAAGAATTTGGAGAGCTGAGAAAAAGAGCTTCTTTTTTTCTTCTCCTCTAGTTACTCTTGCTTGTTGCTAGCACTAGCTTTCTTCTGTGGGTTGACTGATAAGTTGACAGTACTTTAGCAGACTTGATTCTGGTGACTGCTGAAGGGGCCATTAAATATGTCTTGAATTCATCTCTTGGGGGGGATGGTAAGGAGGACCTTTCCCCTTTTTACTGTGAAAGTTAAAGAAAACCAATATAGAATCATAGTAGAGTACGAGCCCATGCTAGTCCACCATCTCTCAGGCCCTGGCATGTTTCCCTTGAGTTTAGTTCTAACAGGCCCAGTTATCCCCCCCTCCCCCCTCATATCTAGTTTAAAGCCCTGTCAACGAGCCCTGCTAATTCCTGTCCCAAAATTCTTTTCCCCCTCTGGGACAGGCTCATCCCACC
>VZSZ01001788.1:221408-279193 GCA_013398815.1 Ibidorhyncha struthersii | reverse complement strand
CTGTGTGTGCATTTAGTGAGAGAAGCAGTGACTGTGTGAGTATCTGCCTCATAAATTTGAGTTGCAGTGGTTCAGAATCAAAAGGATAGTCAAAGCTTGAAGTTGTTTTTCGTTTTCCTTTTTTTTAGTGTAACTATATATGTGGGCTTTATTAAAATATTTAGATATATCCTCGAATTACCTTGGCCAAATGTACTGCAGTCTGTTTCTTGTAAAGTGTTTGTCGTGGGACTGCACCCTGTAGCACATGGGTAGAGTGGTATCTGCAGCACAGAAAAAGAAAAGAACAACTCTTTGCTGTATCATTGCAGTGCTGCACTTGACCTTGAGGCTACTTCTAAGGAAACAAACAGTTAAATTTTAACTCTACATCCTGTTATCAACTGTGTTTTTTTTCATATGGTTTGAAGCAGACAGATAGCAGAGGCAGCTAATCATTAACAGTTCTACCAGCCTCCAAGCTTAACTTTGCTTCTGGGATTAGCTGGTATGCCCTAGCACCCAGTTATAATGGCAAAAGGGTTTGATGGTTTAGTTTAAATTTGCTTCCCAAAGGAAACATGTTGTGCTTTTGGAAGGGCTGTCTTCTCAGTCTTTGCCAAATCAGTACAGTGTTGGACTTTTTCTTGCTGGATTATGTTGTCTAGGAGTGAGAATCGCATCCCTGTTCCCCGAATTTTAAATTATGCTATGTATTTATGTTTCAGCATAGGCCAAGCGTACTTGAAGCTGGTCTGATTGTTTGCTAGTGCTTGTTAACCTGTGTTAACCCAAGCTGGTTTGCTATACTTTGCTCCTCTCCATCATTGATGTTTAAAAGTAGGTTTTGTGCATGAAATCACAAACTAACTACTGCTTAGCTGTTGTATTACCATATCAGAGCACTTACTCATAGCTACGGGTGCCAAGTGTGGCCAGGGCTTTGAGAATGGTATAGTTTGGCTGTTACCTGGTGTATGTGGTTTGTCTCTCTTGGGAATTAACTATTGTCTGGCTGGGTAGCTATGCTATCCTGCTAAAAATTGCTTGTGTTTTGGGTTTTTCCTCTTTTGGAAGTGAAAAACGTTGCCTGTGACTATACAAGAAACTTCCACATCAGCATCAAGCAAATAGATATAAATAAAAATACAAAAATGAGCAACTGTTATGTGCTTTGTTTTGTATAATGATCACATAACAATTAGTAACATGCAGTCTTTATAGATCTAGAAAAAGTCACCTCTTGACAAAGCAAGATGCTGTCTAGTAGCTGATGGGCAGCATATTGCTCTGGGCAAAGCATATGCTGGGAACTTTGCTTTGCATAGGGGTAAAATACTGCCTTGCTTTTCCAGTGTACCAGATGTGGTGAGAGTTGCAGTCTCATTTCCTTTGAGCAGTGAATTAGTCTCTTGCACAGGCATGCCTGCATGCTGTTCAAGACTTACATATGTGCCCTAAGTTGCTGGCCCTGTACTGTGATACAGGTAGTCTTCGCTTTGCTTGGTTTACATTACTGAAATCTGTGGAACGACTTTACAAATCACTGTTCTATATTTAATTTTTGATAAGCTGTCAGGTATAATTAATATATGCTCTTTTACTGTTCTAAGGTGTGGGTTTTTTTTTTTTTTTTGCTTAACAAGAACTTGTTGTGAAATTACTTAAGTAATTTTCCAAAGGATGTATGGTATATAGCATCTGTTACTGGAATTTCTTATCCTCTGCTCTAGTAACATATAGAATTTTCATTGTTCATTGCAGGGAGGAAAAGTCAGTTTTTATGGACTACCTGCTAGGAGAAGATATATCTTTTTGAATTGTGAAGGGCTTCATTTTGTTTATTTTTTCTTTTGATATAAATGTTAAGAGGACTCCTAGTTTAAAGATGCGTTTTTGTCCATGCACTGAACAAAAAATTAATTTATTGGTAACAACAGATTCTGTTTGTGAGCATGAAGTAGAGGCATGGATTTATTTCAAGTGGCATAGTAGTATTTTAGAATACCCTCTTAAAACATTGTAGGATGTGCCTTAAATGGATGTTTTCCTCAGTGTCCTCTATTGCTATATTGTTTAGGTGAGTCTAAAGGTGTTTTTTTTTTTTACCTCTGCAGTGCTCATGTATTACAACATATGAAGAGTTGCGTATTATTAAAGGGTTCTGTAAGATCGTTTGAGACCTGGTATTATCATTGAACAAAAGGGTTCAGGTTGTACAGAGGAATTGGAAGAGAGATTATCTAAGAACATGTAGTGTAGCACTCAGATAATGTTTCTTGATGTCGCTGAAAGCAAACTAAAAGGCAGAACTAACATGTACATTTTAGTCTCTAAAAGGAAAAGAACACATAATAGCTGGAGTTGAAGAAATACGGGTACTCTTGTTCTTAAAACTTCACTCTGTCATCTGTGAAGCTGGCTGCCAGAGCAAATGTGGGTGCAGTGGCTGATATATGATACTGACATAGTGGTAAATGCTTGATGTATAGGATTGTCTCATTTGGAAAGGTGCTTTTTATTCCTGACTTCAGGATTTTTCAGACCATGAGCATTTAGAACCATAAAGCTTGCTCCAAAGCTTTACTGAGATATTTAATTAATTCGTTCCAAATAATCTAATGTAGACATACACATTTAATGTCTTGCATTGCTCTGGAAAGTCACAGCCCTTATTTCTATTAAGATTCCGTGTGTTTCCAAAGTAAAAGAATCTTTTGCGATGTTACAAGTTGTCTGTTATTTAGCTTTAAGCTGTGAAAACAAGCTTGCTTGATATCACTGCTTTTAGGTACTTCTCCAGTTGTGTTCCCACTTGTAATCTGCAATGCCATGTATCAAAGCTGTTAAGGGGGATTTTATTTCTTTCTGTACTTACTCAGGAGAGTTTAAGATTATTTGAGCATGTGCACCAGTTAATGGAAAAAAACCCAGTTCAATTGAAGGCATTTCATAGTGAATTCTGAACACTGAATGCTGGCTTTCCTAGAAATGGTCATTTCCTGGATGCTTACCTTGCATCATCTTGCCTCATATAGAAGTAGAGTGAAATATAAACTAATGTTGTGCTTCATCTTTGCCTCTGCTTCGCTAAACAAAACCTTGCTCATCACAATATCCATTTTAGATGAGGCCACTTCTAGAGATGTACCCAAATGAGTACTGATGGACAAGGATGTTTCTTTCTTTCTGAACCTTGACTCTGTTTCTATGACAGTCTCTCCAGGAGGAACTGATGCTTACAGTCTGAGAATTTTCCTTAGTAGAAAAAGTGGTGGCTTGGTATGTTTTGTTCAGTCACTTAGAATGGTGGGTTTTGTCAGATAGCATCTCCTGCAATGAGATCCTGAGGTTCTAGTAGGTACCTGAACCAGTAAATTCAATCTCTGAATCTTGAAATAGGCTTCCTAGAGGTGTGATGTCCTATGGCATCTGGTGCTTAATTTGTACGCCTTCAGCTAGGGTTTAAGTTGTGGTTATATTGCATGTAGAGCATGTCTGTTATGTGAAGCTTAGTTTGATGATTCACAGACTGCTGGACTGACCTTTGTTTGTCTCTTTAGGTATTTCCTAATAAAATGATGGAGCTCAGCATATTTATATTCCTTTACTTGCATCTTTGAGGCTCTGTTTTATTCTTTCTGAAACCAGCCTCAGTGCTGAAACTAGTCCTTCTCTATGCAGACTCTGATACGCACTGATGGCTTTGCTGAAAGAAATTACTGCACAGACTTCCCAAGCTTAGTCCCCTCTGGGGCCGTGGGTAAATTGCTTAGCTTGTCTGTCCTGGTTTCCCAGCTGTGGAGTTGGAGTAATTTATTAGTAGTGTCAGTCATAAGAACGTTGAGGTTTAATCTGCAGGGACTGTATCTGTATAGTGTCTTTAGAGTGTCCAAGCAGTAATGTATAATTGTAATTTTATTATTAATATTGGTTATTTCATTAAAGTGTAATTTTCAAACAATGTTTGTGTAGGTTAAACTCATTTTGTCAATAAACTGGCATCCTTCCAGCAGCATTAACTTGGTTCAGACTCTTTGTCTAATAGTGAAGCCTAAACGTGTAGATAGCTCTGTAAAGAAAACAGCAAATGCCTAAAGAAACCCGTACTTTCTTGTTTTTAATCTAGACTGTGGACATCCATAAAGAAAAGGTCGCTCGCAGAGAGATAGGCATTTTGACGACCAATAAGAACACATCGAGAACTCACAAAATTATAGCGCCGGCGAACATGGAACGTCCTGTAAGGTATATTCGAAAACCTATAGACTACACAGTGCTGGATGATGTTGGCCATGGCGTAAAGGTAAGAATACCTGGACACTTGAGGACTCCAAGTAACACAGACCAGGAGAATAGGGTTGGGGCAGAATGTTAATGACATTGAAATGTTTAGTTAATTTATGGTAGGAAGGATCATGGGTTTGATGTGCTCCCACGTACAAACATTTCAATAACAAAATGGATTGTTTTACAGTGGGTTTTTTTTGAGCAATGATTGCCACAGCCTTGTGACTGTCAGTGGTAGTCACAGTGTCTGGAAATGATGGCTCATGATCTTTGGCTAATGACTTTTTTTTTAAAAAAAAAAAAAAGCCATGAATGACATCATCTGCAATGTGGAAACTGGCTGGTGGGGTGAGGTTTTTTGTTGGGTTTTTTTTTTTTTTTTTGGAGGGTGGTCAGGAGAAAGGAGATCAGCTAGTTGGCATTTAAAAATCTTAGTGGCATTATTTGATGTCTCATTCCCATTTGTGCCTTTGGACAGCCTCATTTTCCTTTTCTCTTAAAAAAAAAAAAGCCTTCATAAATTAATGTCTAGCTCCCTTGAAATGGTCATAGTTAAAGTGAATTAATGTAACACCCTGGACATCTTTTTTATTAAAAATAACTTTGTATCCCCCTAGAGCAGACCTTCCAGGTATACTCAGTTCACAACAATCTTCCCTTGAATGGCATTGAAAAGCTTTTATTCAACAACTGTGTATCCTCTAAAGCTTGATGTGCTCTGGTCAGTCAGTTGTGCAGCTAGATCAGCCTGTTGTGTACCCTTTGAATTGCTGAGCTCTTGAGGAACAGATCTTTCAGAACTACTTGACACAGGAGTGCCAGGGTACCTCCTGCTTCATAGTAACCCTCCAAGTGCCCAGATGAGCATTTCCAACACAAGTTAGAAAGCAGCTCTGTGCTGTGACAGCTTTAGGCTATGAATTAATATAGTGACTTTAGACCACCTGATTTTTTTTTTTTTTTTTTTTTTTTTTTGTAGCTAAACCTGTAATTCTTAGGGTTCTTTTACACTATTTAAGCCAGACTGGATGAAGCACAATTCTATGTAGAAGCCTGAACAACATGCCCTGAATTGCTGTAAAATAGAAACACTGGGGTCAGAGAAATTGGTAATTTTTCCGTACAGTCTCTGCATTCAAGGGGAGAGCTTTATGAATAGAGAATACAGGAATCCACAAACTCATTGTCAGGATATTGCTTTCTGTATTTAAGTGCTCCAGGGATCAAGTGCTGTACAAGACTTTTTAAAAGTAGAATAATTACTCTTAGTCTCTGAAGTTCGTGCTTTGCTGAACTACTTGTATTGCGTGGGCTCAAAACAGGTTGCTTGATCCATAGATGCTAAAGTTGTTAAGGTGTAGCAGTTGCATTTTCCAATATGACTATTTGCTTTTAGGAGTACCGGTGTCTTTATTTTTATTAATGTGACCCTGTTTGTTTAGGGGGTGGAAATAAGGTGCTGTTTACCTATTTCTGGGTAGCTCTTATGGAACATTTCTAGTAAAGATGTTTTTTTTAACTCTTAGTGGTTTAATTCTGTATTAAAAACATGGTCTGTTCAGAGGTAAAAAGCTTCCAGTAATAACCAAAGTATCAACTCATTACAAGTCAGCTACAAATTGTATCTTGCTATTGTTTCTTTATTGAGTGATTTGCCTAAGTGTTTTATGACTGTGGAAAGCATGAAACACTTAGTAGAAAAATGATGTTGGTATTTTCTATGTAGACTTGTTACACAAATGAAATAAGCTGCCAACCAGGCCTCAGGTATATAGTTCAAGATGGCCGTCATGCGTTTGACACCTTCACTGGTGTTGACATTCACTGGACACACTGTTGAGAAGACTGGGCTGAGGTAGGGAATGACATAATTAAATTTTTTAGCCATTGTATTGCTTTGGTTCTGAGAGTGTGACACAGATCATACCTCTGAAGGAAGTAGCTTGCTTTGTCTGCAGACAGCTAGTGCTGTTATAAGAAAACCAATAAGTCATCACAAATCACAGATGATGCTGAGAATCTCAGTTGCGTCTTGAACATACAAATTAGGGGGAAGCATACAATAACATAAATTACACACTTTGTCATGTCCGGAGTGGTCTTAGAAGATGCTTCAGACTGCTAAGCCTTATTTTCTTGACCAACGATTTCACCTCACATTGGACTGCAACATATCTGATAAGGCCTCAGCAGCATTGTTTTCCTAGAGGAAAAGAAGTTTGAGCTCTGCCTAGACCAATTGTCGATTTGACTAACTTGCAGGTCCCTCAATGTCCTCTGCTGTGGCAACTGTTAATAAAATACAGTACAACACATATATTGTCATTTAGGTACTAAATAAAAATTATGCAACACTGAAGTCTGTAGTTGACAGTTTATTGCTGTTAATGGGACTCTCTGTTGTGTTCTGGTGTAGGATTTGATAAAGAAACAAAGGAAAAATACAAGGAAGAGAAATCAAAGATACAGGATGGATTACAGCTTGTTGTGCTTTTATTTCATGAGATCCTGATCCCAGAAAAAAAAATCATTAAAATAGGCAGTGTATTTTAAGGGGTGATCCTGAATTGTTTTATATTAAAAGTGTAAATAAAAATACTGTGTCACAGAATTAAAAAATAATAAATAGAAAGGTAATCCTCAGAGTAAATACTGTCTTCCCTTGTACATCTTCCATCTGAGCAAATGCAGAAGCACCTCCTATGCATACTCGCAGCTCATTTTCTTTGTGTGTGTGTCTGATGCTTCTTGTGGCTGTGTAGAGGGGGCACAAAAGCAGATGCCTACACTTGGGGCATGGAGAAGGGCTCTACATGCCCCCTCTGTCTTGCATGCAGTAATTTTTGTGGGGGCAGGTGATGAGGGTGAGGGTGGCAGTTGACGGTAAGCAGCTGCTCTGTATAGCAGGTTTTGTCCCTGATGGAGCCACCTCCTTGGAAGGCAGTGCTGTTTCATCCTCCAGCAGCTTCTTGGTAGAAAAGCTTTTGCAGAGCATCCTAAGATCGCAGAGATGCTTTCTCCTTTGGCCTGAAGGTTCCATGGCAGCCCTAAGCTGCCCCACTCCCTGCCCCTTCCCTTTGCAGGGGCAGATACAGACGAAGTCTCCAAAAGGAGTAAAGTT
Source organism: Ibidorhyncha struthersii (assembly GCA_013398815.1). NCBI lineage: Eukaryota > Metazoa > Chordata > Aves > Charadriiformes > Charadriidae > Ibidorhyncha > Ibidorhyncha struthersii. Next base: position 271,803 of record VZSZ01001788.1, on the reverse strand, counting down.
GCTTTTTTTATATACATGCCTATGAAGCCAAAGCTAGCATCAGTCAAAATCAGGAGGGCTTTTAAAGTTGGTTTGTTAGTGAGAAGGCTTTCCCTTGCAACACAAATATTATGTGTAGGTGGCTCCAAGAAACACACAGACAAGCATTTTTGTGGGTCTGTTAAGTAGTTGCTCAGCTGTCACCCCCTGGGGATAGGGGAATGTAGCTGAAGTCATTCTTGGTAAATAAGAGTAACTGTTGTGATGTGAGAGCCTACCTTCCTGTGTAGAGCTTGGTTTAAAATTATTAGGCAAAGGCTACTTTAGCATTTCCTTCCTTCTTTTTCTCCTCCTTTTGTGAAAGGAGGAAAAAAAAAAAGTAGTGTGCCAGCAAATAAATAGGTCAAATACAATTACTCATACAGAAAAATCCTCAGTTTGAGGGGGGAGAAGGAGGAGGAAGCTTGAAGCTGCTGTAAAAGCCCTAAAGTTGGCCTTTGAATTTATTATAATCTCCCTTTCATATAGGAGGCAGGTGAAATTGCAGCAATCTGTAAAATGGCAGCTAAGAAGGAAATTGAAATGATGCCTTATGGTAAAGGCAGATAAAATGTTGAATACATGCTAAACTGAAATGCCTAATAGCTGTAACTGGATCAAGTTTGTTTTATGGAACTAATAGTTTGTCAAAACCAAATTGGAATTATATATAAAGATTGATCATTTTTCAGCTTTGTTTTAAGAAAAAAAAATCAGAATTTCATCACTATAAAACACTTGCATTTCAGTGCATTAAAACTAAGAAGCTTTCTAGCCCAGGAAGTCAGACAGGAGTTAAGCATTCGGAAATCTTTCTCAAGCAAGTGGAAGTTGGAAGGACTCCCTTAAAGTAGGGATTGGGCCAAAACTTACCAAATAATAAGATTAGAGAAGGGAGCCTTGCTCTCATCCTTGTTATACTTCTCAGCCTGCCCTACTCACCTGCAGTCCTCAGGCTTACATCTGTGTTGGTGCAAAACAAAAATGCAGATGAGGTGCTGATGTGAGGGTAGAAGGCTACCTAATCCTGCCTGCTTCCCGTATAGGATAAGACCTTTTATGTGTTAGCCCCTTGAGTATTAACTTTTAAATAATTCACTGTAATAAAAACAAAGTGAGACAGGGATCCTGAACCTGAGCCTCTGATGCCTTTGTCCCTGTATTAGCCTCTGTCAGACACTCACGCTTCAAAGGATGTCATGTTGCCAATTTCATTAAAGTCACATCATCCCTCTGGGGTCATGGCCAAACAGTAAATATTGCTGCAGGGTAAAGAACGCTTCTGGGGGCGGGGGGGGGAAGTAACTCTTCCTGTTGCCAACTTTAATGACTCTTTTGAGTGTTGACACTGTGCTTTTCATAGGCCACTTGCTACTGGAAATTCAGAAGTGTGTGTAGTGTCATCTGATGCAGTGTAAGTTTCAAGCCTTTCTGCTTGGAAAGAAAACTCAAAACTATGAGATCTCTTTATTTTCTAATTTTGAAAAGAAATTATTTTTACATTAACCTTATTCTATTGTAGCTAGATTCAAAGTTACCAACTCAAAGAATTCAAAAAGCTTCAAGTATTTAAAGGCAGGAATCTAGGTATCTTTCTCTGAACAAGACTACTGCATACTGAGCAAACAATATTAAGTTTGTCACCCACAAGCAGCTTTTTGTATGTTAATAGCAGCTTTATATGTAAAATCATTTTAAAATCAAATGTGACTTGAAAATTTTTGCCTGCTCAGTTTGGAAACTAAAAAAAAAAAAAATAAAGGAGAGGAGCAATACTGACAAGCTACCTCTGGTTACTGTTAACAAAAGACTGTAATTACTAGGTTGCAAATAATACTGGGAGAGGTTATAGTTAAAAGATAAAGGTAAAATTTCACTGAAGAGAAACCTATTCATGTTCAGTTTTGAAAGAAATATTGATTTGGAACCTAAATTTTCTCAAAATAATCTGCCTTACATTAGACTATAAGGAAATAAAAAACAAAGAAAGGCTTCTGACCCATTCTTGATAAAGAAATTGAGACACAGGAAGGATTTCTTTAAAACTACATTGAACTAGTGGCACAAGTGTGTTAACCTGAGTGTCTGACACCCACGTACAGTCTGCCTTCTGAAAAACATCTTTGATTACATATTCTCCCTAAGTCCATATCTTGATTTCTGTAAGGAAACCGTGTTCTAGACTTGGTGCTTTACTGTGTCCTTTCTTCAGGCCTCCCATACCTTCATGTACAAGTACCCTTCCAGCTGCTTTTCTTGCTCTGAGTCTGTCATCTTTTGGTACTTCAAAACTGCTCTGCTGATGAGACAGGAGGCAATCTTGTGCAAAAATCTATGAGGATGCCTATGGGGCAATTGAATTGCCTAGCTGCAGATACATAATAGCACTTCAAATGGTCTTACAGACAGTTGCCTTTCTGTAGGGATGTCTCAGATAATTCTCCCTTGGCTAATAAAGGAAATACCTTTTTAAGTAAAAGAGGAGGTTGACTAAAGAGTCATCAAGAGCAATCATGTTTTTTTTTTCTCTTGTGGTTGATGGCTGTGATTACTGGTCAAAGGTGACGGATCTAAGGCTAGTTGTTGCTTTTACACAGCATACATATTAAAAGTTCTGAGTTTGCCAGACACTTATTATTGGACTGGCACATTTTTTTAAACCTTTGTTTCCATTGATCAGCATTTATACTGGATGGTCTTTAATGATGGCTTTCAGTGATCCTAGCTATGACAGGATATATAAATTGTCTCTTTAAATTCAAGAGTTGGGGAAATGGTGAGTGACATACAGGAGGGGAAGTACAACCAATCTGCAGAGATTTGAAGTTTCTGCAGTCTGAAATTGGAGAGTTCATAGCTGAAATGTGCAGGAGAAACTTGCTGGATGTCAGTGTGATAAGGATTGGGCTCCTGTGTGCAAGTGGCCTTTTTGTATCTCTGTGCTTAGAGATACATTTGCTTACGTAAATGAGTTGTGTGCAATGTCCCTAGCCCTAGCTTTCCAAACACAGTTTATAACTTAAATAATAGCTTTCTGGTTCCCTGAATCATGACTAATGTTCCCCCATGACTTGTTATTTGGCATGGAAGCTATTAAAAACAGTTAGATGGCTGCCTCCTGGGGCCAGCCAGCAGTCCTTCAAATGTCTGGACATCCTTTGGCTATCGGTAAATACTTCTGATTGCCTCACACCCTACCCTTTCATGCCGTTCTTGGTCTTGTTCCTTTGGCCTCAGTACCCGCAGTGTACTACTGCCTTTGTTGGCAGGTATTTTTGTACTGTTTAAACTACCAGAACTGAGCATGCTGGAACTGCTGAAACAGTTGCCTTAAGCAAGTAAGCTTCTTACTTGGTACTTATAGTCAATGCTTGCTTGACTGTCCCAAAACATTGCTTGTGATGTCCAAACCCACAGCTAAAATTCTCAGTCCAGGTACTCTGAATTCCTGGCATCAGTTACAGAAGCAGCCTGACGTTTGGCTTTGATAAATGCCTTGCATGGCTGTTGCAAACACCTGTTTTGCCCATTGCCTGAATTGTGTTACTCCTTTCCAGCTCACTGCTGGCTCTCAGTCCTTGGTCAGCCTCCCGTCCCATACTGTCAAAACACCGTGGATGTGCCACTGCCCTAGCTGTGATCTTTTGGAGATGCAGCGAGGTTGACTCCTATTTCTCAAACTTGAGACTGTGGTTTCTTTCTCTTAATTTTATGACAACCCTTAACTTCATGCAGGACTGCCACATGCTTGGCGGGTTTTCCCTGGAAAGGCAAAATTGTCCTGGTTGCTGCTTTGAAACATCTCCCTGCTATGATGCTTGCAAGAAACCCCAACCAATACCGCTGCTTACTATGCTATCCTGTTTCTGGGAACATCCTGATCTGTCTAGTTCTCTGCCTTGGCACCACAAACATCCCCAGCAAGCCTTCACACTGTGTTTTTGTTCTCATGTGTACGTCATCCAGGATGCTGGTATCTGACTGGGAACCGTCTCCTGTGTGTACGGTAATACAGCTAGCGGGAGGAGAAGGGTATTATGCTCCTTACAGCTTCTGCAGGAGTTCTCAGTGCTGCTCTTCAGTTGACTAAGCTTTTTTCCTTTTGCATCTCTTATCTCTTATTTTATAGATCCCTCTCAGAACAGCCTCTTCCCGCTTCAAGCTGTGAACCTTATGCATGCTGCTGCTTCTCTTCCTCATGCCTTGCATTTCCTTCCTTCCTGACTCTGACCTTCTCAGTACTGATCAGGCAGTTGGTGGTGGTCATGGTCTGCCAACTGGCTGGCTGGCCTAGAAGCATTTGTACAGAGATGCTTGAACCTACATTAAACATGCACCTGCTTTTCCTTTTGTTTTTTTTCTGTCTTTTTTCCTGTTTTTCGTAAAATCATAATAAGGCTAGACCCTGCTGCCTGAAGTGTTCCCAGTTCCAAGCAATTTTTTTAATTGCTTAGAAAGCACTACATTTGGTTTTCAGACCAAGAAATGCAGCAAGATTGACCTCATAAGCTCGGTCAATAAATACAAGAAAATGTCACCTCCTAATTAATTAGCTTATTAACCATGATTAAATAGCCATATGGTTCATCTCACTTCGATTAATTTGCTTTTCTCCATTACTTCTGTCTTTCGGATCAGGAATTCCTCTCCCATAAGAATCCCTGTTCCTTTTGTGTTCCTTCTGTGTTTTCCTGCCTGTATGACTCTTGTTTATATTGACAGCAACAGAGGGGACATGTACAGAGCTTTTTACTTACAGAAAGCAGTATGACAACAGTTATTAATTGTTCTTCACAATAAATTAGTGTGTTTATCTGTCTGTATATTGTTTAACTGGTAGCAAAAGAGATGCTCACCTGATATAGTGGTAGAGATAGGAATAAAGGTCAAGAGCTGTTGGACTTCAGATATATGTTTAGTAAGTTAAACAGCAGTAGAAATCTTTGAAATAAGATGAAGGTTCCTGAATCATTTGCTAGATGTCGATACTCATATTGTCGCTGCAGTGGAGGCAGAATGTGACAGTGATTAAGGAGGAGGTGGAAAGACTCACCACCGTAAGTGCTGAGTGACACTGCGTAACAGAAGGAAAGAGAGGAAGCTTTTTGATTTTGTATTTTTGACGCAGGCAGAATTAGTAGTAGAGGCTGGGTAAGAAATCATGCCACCCTTCCTTTTAAGCCTTCAAAAGGTTTCCATCTATGGCTGCTGGGGAATGATGGGACCCAGAGTTTCACTTTTAGGTCTCTTAACAAATTCCTTGTATTATGCCATTGCCCTTGGCAACTGGTGAAGTAAGGGTAAGGGTCACATATTCCTGTGAGAGGGGAAAGCAAATTTCATTGCTAAAAGCCTGTTTTAAAAATAAAATACTTGAGAGACTACCTGTTTTCAGTTTCCTGAAAACTGAGCCTTTGCCATGAAATAAGTATGTGGGGACAGAAGTGGTTTAAATGCCTTAATTCTGTCACTCTGCTGATGAATGTCTGCCCAGACTGGAAGTGAATGGGGATGACCTTCAAATTTACTTATCACAGCTAAACTTTTTCATTGAATTTTGGGGCAGGTTTTGGGTTTCTGTTCTTGTAATATGAATAATTTTAAGGGCAGTGGCTTTCAACCTATTTTGATTTGTAAACCCCAGCTGTTTTTCAGTGATTTTGCAGACCTTGTCAGAGATCTCACATATGCATGTTGCCATATAGCATGTTTTAATTATTATTTCTGAGTTTATGGATGCCTTTAAACTGGTCTGTGTTTCTTGGAAGAGGATGAGAAGAAGGTGCAAGCCACAGTTTGAAATGCTGTGCATTAGGAGCCTTGTTCTGGAAGTGACAGTTTATTTCCAAAAAAAGCATTGGGATTATTTTGTTTGGGAGTTTTGTGTTTGCTTGGTTTTTTTAAATTGGTGAAACTAATCCTTTTGCCCATTCAAAAACATGAGTCATGTCTGTTGTCATGTGTTGTGTCCCATCATCCCATCCCCCCCACCCCCCCGAATAAAATTAGAGAACTCAACTTGAATTTATTTAAAATTTTACATTTGTTTTCCATATGATGCCAAGTTTTCATAATTATTTTTTTTCCTCTGCAATCACAAAGGATGTAACAATGATATAATGGAGTCATATAATGACTTGGTTCTAAGAGCTACAATTTCAGAATAACAATCATTAGAGCACTGCCAACACAGTTTTGAGCAGCCAGGACTGTGCTGGCTTGAATCAGGTTTCAATCAATAAACCAGAGGTTAAAGGCGCTGCTGCTCATCCTGTTTGAGAACTCCCTTTTCTTTATTTACCATTCAATGCAGCAGCTAGGATTTCTTCAAAACACATGAGGATTAAGTGTCAAAACAACAGGCAAGTCTATTCTGCGCTGTATCGCTGAAACTGGTTTTGTGAGCGAATTCTTATGTGCACATTGCCATTGAAATAACATTGATTTAGGTTTGGACTTGAATGGTCAGCAAAGGGCTTTTCAACCCTTTACTGTCCATGAGGAGCCTGGCAAACAAATATGGCAAAGCTTAGCTAAACTTAATTTTGACACAAGTGTGTTTTTCTGTGGTCACTTAGTCAGACACAAAACTTTCAATGACTAAGTGAGCCAGTAAAATCTCTGTTAGTGTACTGGGATGTAGCTAATTATCAGTAGACACAAATGATTTTTTTTTTTTAAATGTGATTATCTATAGTTTAACCTGTCCTATCAGTTGTGATGGATCTGCCATTAATTTCTACCTTTTTCCCCCCTTTTTTTGCCAACGTTAAGTGGCTAAAAGCCAAGGTAAGAAGTGTTATTTCTCCTTTGACCCACAGTGCCTCATGTGACTGACAGTAGAGGCTGCAGAGCCATTAAAACTGAAAACTAGCACTCTCTTATGCTCTCCTCTGCTTTCCATAGGATATTTAGATTAAACATGCTATACTTGATTTTTTTTTTATTTACAGCATTTAGCATGTGTCAATATATCTGCGATACATTGACATCTGCATTTATATATAGATACATTAATTTCTCTAACACATGTAGCGCTTTGCTCTGAATTCAGTAGATGCCTTGATTCCCTTCACTTACATTGTTTTGCAGGAGACTTCCCAGACAACCTGAATGACTCTGCTAGTCAAATAGCAGGGGCAAACTGAGAAATTCTGGGCCCATGCTGACTGTATTGTACTGTCAGTGTTAAAGTTTGATTTAAATTATTAACACCTGAACGGAGATGGACACAAATGTGGCTTCCTTTTAAAGAAAAGAGGATATAAGAGATTTGTGCATGAACCTGTCAATTGCCTATCTTTCTGATGTGTGTTGTAAATTAATAGCAAAAATAACATTAAGCTTGTATTTAGACTCTTTGTATTTACTGGTATCTGTCTTGCGTGTATCTGAAAACTTGCTGTTTGACAGCTGTCTGGGAATTCTCACTTCATATTCTTACACTTAAAAAAACCCCAAAAGCTGTCAATAATAGAGCTGCTCTGTTATAAAAATAAAATCATGTTTTCCCTTATTTCAGCATGGAAATAACCAGCCTGCAAGAACTGGCACCTTGTCAAGAACAAATCCGCCTACACAAAAACCACCAAGTCCTCCTATGTCAGGCCGGGGAACTCTGGGGTAAGAATGAAGATTGCGTGGTCCTGCCTGTGTAATAGAAAGTTGTAATTGTGCCGGTGTTGGTGTTTCTTAAATATGTGGATAGATAGCAATTCTGATTGCCTTTAGCAAAAAAACACAATTACCTTTTCTTAGTAAACCCTTTCAGCTGCATTGAGTGTTATTTTCATAACAACATTATGACAGAATGTTTTTTCATGGGGGAAGGACTTCTTATAGATATGGTTAAATGAAGATATTGTTCCTGATTTTTGGGGAGAAATCCTTAGTGACACAAAGGAATATAAAAAGGTTTTAACTTCAGTTGGGGGAGGAATTAATTGTTAAAGTTTTTTGTCTACTCATTTCTCAATATTATAAAAAGTATGAAATGGCTGTTGGTGTCGTATTTGTTGCATTATCTAAGCAAAATTTGTGGCATTGTTAACATCCTGGCAGCATTGATTCTCACAGGCTTGTACATTTATATTTTTATGCTTAAATGAGGAAGGATTTTGCTATTCCCAAGTCCCAGTGTAACCAGAGTTCCCTGTCATAGCATCTAATTTGCTGCTGTGGACCTGTGAGGAGTGAAATCTGCTTGTCTTGGTGTGCCAGCAAGTAGTCGTTGCTAGAGACCAGAACATTAATGCTTAAGAAACTTGGAGCATGTGCCATATGATTTTGTCTGTCCAACTGTGCAACATCTTCCAAAAGGCAGCCTTAACAAGACCTTCTATCTATTTGTCACTCTGTCTTTCCTTTATGCTGTGGGTGACCGAGGCACTATAACGCTGGCTGGCATGGTTGTCTTGGCTTCAGGTGTGTTGTCTGGGAGAGGTGGGGAGCTGGAAAAATGAGGAATAATGAGACAGAACAGGATGGGGATCAGGGGTAATGGTCAAGGAAAATTAGAAGCAGCAACTCCTTTTGTCAAAGACTTAGTGATTTTTAATCCTCATTTGCTGCTTTATGATGGCAGTGTTTGTTGTGTATTCTGCAGAGGAATTACCCTAGAGGTTTCCTCAGCATGTTTTTCGAAAATTCCCATTGCTCAAGGGCATGCAATCAGTATTCCAATTGTCTCTCTCATCCCAGCTGAGAAAGAGTTGTTTATCAGCCCTGGGAAGCTGGATAGTGCTTTCATGTCCTCTTGGACGTTTGGTAGTGAAACAGCAGTGTTGATGTACTGGTGAGGTGCCTCTCTCTAATGTGTTCTGCCCCCCCCGCCCCCCAAAGCCAGAGCTGTTGGGTTGCCTTAGCTGATGCCTGATAAGGATTAATCAGCTGAATGTCGTTTCCAGATGAGCTTGACAAGAGGCAGCAGTTGGCTGAGGGGGAGGAATAATGTGGGTGAGGAATAATGTGGGTTTGTAACAGAGATTTCTATCTGCCCTTCTTGTTCAGGAAGTACAGCTCTTGTCTTGAGCAGCCGTGTTCTGCCAAAGCATGAAATATCATAGGCATGACTGTTTCCCTAATATATGCAGAAAAAATTGCTAGAAACCGCAAGGATACTACTCTTCTCCCTTTATCCACAAAACAGAGATAAGCATATAAAATCAGAATGAGCTTGGTGCGTAACATGGGCCTTTAAGTGCATGCTGCCTGTTGTGCAGCTTGTCCCTCCAAGGCAGGACTATCTAAAGGAATATGGTGGGGAGGGAGTCCTGCATGGAAATCACGGGGGCTGAAAAGGGAAACGTACTGCAGGAAGCCAGGGTCTCTTCACCACACCAGGGAGAGACTGTGGAAAACCTTGGATGCTCAGGTTGGAAGTACCACAGGAGAATGAGTGAATTGCTGGAGCTGGATGGAGGGAGTAGTTGCAGTCATGCCTTGATGGGTCCCAGAGCAGAGCAAGGCCTTGGACTCCCTTTAGCTCTCCCTGATGGCAAAGGACATCAGCACCACACTGAAGCATTGGGAGACAGTGAGGTGAGGAGCGCTGGGCAGCATCAGGAAAGAGTGTTTTCCTCCTCTGCGTAAGGCTGGCAGACAAGCAAAGGGAAGGATTGGACTTGAGTGATGGAAAGAAATTGATTGTGACCTCTCTGGTGCTTAGGAGTTTGAGTTCTTCAGTGAAGCTGAGAAGAGTAAAGGAGAAACTGAGGCATGGCTGAACCTGAGGATGTAGTAGGGGTTTACTTTTAATGATATTTTAAAATTGTAGAGGCGAAATAAATAGTACTACAGAGCTGAGTAGTAGTTCATCTTGCTAGTGCGTTCCAAGGTAGAATACTTTAAAACATTAGTTTTCAAGGATATTTCTGTTGGAAGCATATTTAAAATCTTCCCTGCTTATCGTTTATTTGGCGGTATGTAGAGCACTCTCTCTTATAATTGGAATACAAAGTTTCTTTATTTTTCCCACGACTGATCTCTTTTGGCAGATCTATAGGTGGTGGCAGTCTGTATATTAAAATCATCTGGAGTTCTTTTTATAGACAAACTAATTTACAAACACCATAGTGCATGCAAACAATTGTGGTATTTCCACTTTTTTCTCTGTGAGGTTTTAATAATAAAATGTTATAGTTAAAATGTAGTACTCTTGCGTTCCATATTGCAGAAATAAGTTTCTTAAAATACCAGGAAGCTGTATAACTTACCAACTCAGTTATAACCAGTAATTGAACAAATTATTAAATGCCAGTAGTTTAGTATTTTTGTTTTTGCTTAGCTGGTGCATTGCCAAATTCCGTGTCTTGCAAGGGATCTCTTAGTTACTGGTGAGAACTGAAGAGCTCTGCAATTCAGTACAATAAATGCACTGTTCTTAAGGCAGTAATGGGTCTGGTAAATAGATCTCAAAAGATCTGTGTTATATTTCTGACTTGATGCAGTCTGCTAGGTGACCTTGGAAGTCTCTGGGCTTCACTTTCTTGGGCTGCAAAATGGAGACAATGAAGCTCATCTGTGAGACACTTATAAGATCTGCTTAAGTGATATGAGATTGCTTGATTACTGTGTGAAACAATGCTACTAGGAAGAGGGTGATTGCAAATGTAACTTGTTCTGTGAATCTTTCAGCCTTCTCCTGTCTTAATGAGTTGAATACCTTTAGCCAAGAATACTTTTGGAAAGTGTTTGGAGGGGAGGGGAAAGGGGGAAAGAGGAAAGTGTTACAGTGGAAGAGTTTGTCATGTGCAATGTACTGAAAGGTAACACCAGAATATGCGGATGTAACTATTGTATGTTATGTAGTTCAGAGAATATACTTTGGTTAGTAAGTTTAGTTTAGGCATTTTTAACCAGTTTATGTGCTGTAAGCAAACTTGTATTGATCTATCTATATAAGAGCACTTTAGAGAGTTTAATGTGACCTGTCTACCCTGCCCGGTATTGTTTAATAGACTGTAATGTGGGTCACTGTTCAGTGATCTCATGAAAACTGTTAAGAAAACAAATGGCTTCACTACTTCATTCATTTATCCTTTTGATCTTCTGATCCTTTATCTTTCTGTCTTCAAATCTTTTTTTCCTTGATTAGACGAAATACTCCTTACAAAACCCTGGAGCCAGTCAAACCGCCAACAGTCCCCAATGATTACATGACCAGTCCTGCCAGACTGGGCAGTCAGCACAGTCCTGGAAGGACAGCTTCCTTGAACCAGAGACCAAGAACACACAGGTAGAGCATTTTCTCACTGTAACTCTTTCCTGCCTGGCATGCTGATGCTTACTAAAGCCACATAAAAGCTTTGAAGCTTTGTGCCTGTTGGCTTTTTGTTAAAGGCAAAAGGTGAGTTATTCTACCACTCTGCATTAACAAACTTCACTGCATTGTTGACTTCTCTAATGCATAGATGTGTCTTCATTCCCTATAGAAGCCTCGTTATATCTAGCAACTTAATTCTGTAACCACAGACCTTGTTTTATATAATCAATTTATTTTGTTCTATGATATTTGTTCCCCAAGAATAAGCAAAACTTCAAAAACTTATGGAGTTGCAAGGTAGGGTAGTGATGGGTCCTAATGGGGTTTAAAGCTGCATTATTAACCTTAGTCTAAAATACACTTAGGGTTTTTTTTGTTTTCAAGATCACTAATTGCAAAGGGAGATTTCTGTTGATTAGCAACACTGTGATGAAGGTAGTCTGAAAGAGCTGATTGCTTTCTTTTGGCTAAAATTTAATGTTTATAATCAGTGCTAGCATGATAGAAGCAGAAAATAAAACCTTATTCACAGAGCAGGTATTGGCATCAGCCAGTTGTTTCCACATGCTTAAGGGCTTTGATGAAAGAGTGGTGTGTGTTTTGAGTGAGAAGGGTGTTCTGAGTATACCCTTTTTTTAATGTAATTTTTTTTTCCCCTCAAATTACAAGGCTCTATCTTTCTCTGAGCCTCTTGAGTGAGTTCAGTTTTTTCAATTTGATTTTTATCATAGGCTCCAGCCTGCAGGGGAAAAACACAGATGAAAGAATTCAATGTAGTTAGAAGTAAGAGGTTAGCTTATTTTTCAGAGAGCTTCTTTCTTTCTTTCTTTTTTTTTTTTTTTAAACTCCCAGTAGGTAGTTAAACATGGCAGGTCACTAACAGGGATTGAGAGTATTTTGGACACAGTTGATCATGAAATATTGCCAGAATTAAATAACTTCTAAATCTGTCTGCAATGAAGATCTTGTTAATCTGTTCAGCTGGCTACTGTGAATGCTCTCTACTCTTGTCGCACAAGATCTTTTTACATAAAAGAGTGCAGTTAGAAATTCAGCTGCAACCATGGTGACAAGATCAAGGTCTTCAGCAGACAGAACACTAATTTTGAGGGAATTATCTTGGCTTCCATTTCAGATCACTGATTTTCTTTTTTGCAACAGTGTTATTTTCTTAAGATATATTTGAATGATTTGTGCTTGACTCTTGACAGCACTGATTTGTAGCTACCCAGGAATGGTAAATAAACTATAACATCACTGAGTACTCTTTAATTAACGAGTGGGTTAAAGTGGTGTTTTGGCTTCAAAACATCTTGACTACTTAGTTCCCTTTATATTATCTGTTTAATCCATGTAAATTCAAGCCTTTGCCTGAGGAGTGCTCTTGGATAAGAATAAGGACAGATACTGCCTGAATCTTGATTCTTTTTCAGCTCCCTCACTGAAAAGAAGTGTTATGTCCTCCAAAGGCATGTTGTAGAAATGTTATCTGGTAGTTCACTGGAAGTATGTTCTGTAAAAAAAAAAAAAAAAAAAAAAAAATCTGCATTGCTGGCCTCTAATTTGTGTATTGTATAATGATACTTAGACAAATTGTGACCCGGCTGTACTGTTACCTTTCAGACTATCTTAGAAACTGTGCTGGTTCTGGTGGGGACAGAAACAAACTTCTCGTACACAAAAAGTGTGTGCATGGCGGTGGGGGGGGTGGGGGGGAGTGTTAGATATACAGAAAATTATCCACACCACACTCCAAATGGTTTATCATGGCTGTTCTCAGTTAAAAAGTTCTCAGTCTAAACTTCCGTTCTGAGTAGAGGAAATGCTCCTTCAGCTGACAGCATAAATAATGTTAAAAAATTACTTATAATTGAGGCATGAATTCTTCCAGCCCCAGCTTATTACTTTTGCTTATTACAAGGTCCCTGAACTATTCTTGCAGTTGTTATTCCATTGCCTAGAACTGGTATGGTTGCTTACCTTTTTTATTTTTTAAAGCATTTAATTAGGCATTTTATCCATAGTGATGTTTATCAGCTTAGCTAATTCTGTTTATTAGGAGTGTAATGCATCCAGACTTGATTAGCTGTACGCAATTGTAGGTAGAGACAGAGGCATTTTATATGGGATTTTTCAACAATCTATAATTGAGTTAGGCTAGCAGAGCTCGCACAAGAAGTGTGACCGTTGACAGGCCTTTGTAGGAAAAGCTGTGCTAATACTTGTGTTTTTCTTTTATAGCGGTAGTAGTGGAGGAAGTGGCAGTCGAGAGAATAGTGGAAGCAGCAGTATTGGCATTCCCATTGCCGTGCCTACACCTTCACCGCCAACCATTGGACCAGGTATGTGGGACTCTTCCCATATTAACTTAAGGCTGTAATGTCAGTTGCTTGTGTTTGCAGAGGCATTTTGACTGAATACAATGGGGTAAAACTGTCCTGAAGCACAGTCCTAGTCAAGAAATGACTTATGAGTGCTGAGGGACATCTAAAGCTTTAATTCTTTACCAAAAGTACTTGCAGAACAATCACTTATGGAATAGTGCATGGTTAAAACACCTTTGTTGGTCCATGTTTTTACAAGATAATCAAGGGGGGGGGGATAGAAGGAGAGAAGTGTATCCTTTTAAAGCTTAAGTATTTTTTTAAATGCCTATCTACAATTTAGCATTTCGGGATGCCCTGAGAAGCAGCTGCAACTATGTACATGTTTGATGAGAAATGTTGTCTTCTGAAATGGCCTTCTAACTTTACCATCTTCCAATGATGGTGTGTACATGGTCTTTTTTTAATTAAATAGAAGTCTGTCTTTACTTCAAATAAAAAGCAGAAGATTACCTAAGAAAACATTGCTAGTAGTAGAATTCAGGGTTATCCACCAGTGTTGTTTATGTTACAATTACGGTCTGAAGTTGCTAAGCTATGATGGAGATCATTGAGAGAGGCAGGAGAACTAGTGTGTATAAGACAGCACAACAATAAAAGAGAACCATGCAGAATCTCGTCATCAAGAGCATACTGCCTTGTCTTTAAGAATGATGAATGAGAATGTGTAGGGTCCTTCTTAATTATAAGATGGCAGAATTATTGTCTTGTTAATAAGCCAACTCAGTCACTTGTTTACTATCTCTGTATTTTGTAAGCACATAAAGCTAATTTGCACAAGAAAACAGGGAGTTTTGATGTAAAGTAATTTTGGTATTGTACCTCTTAAGTGTCTGTTCCTCCAATGACAAGTCTTCAGTTTCTTATGCATGTGTAGAATTTCCTTTCCCAGGTGTTTCTGATCCTGCAGTGGTACAAATAGGTATGAAATCTTACTATCGTCTGGCATCCCATAAAAATCAGTGGGAATAAAGACCTGCAGGTACAGAACTCTGTGTAGGGTCAGGACCTGAGTTTGTATCAGCTGACCGAAGTTGAAATTCTGTAGTTATTTGGGAAGCCTATCAAGTGCCCGTGCTTTCTTATTTGGGTGGTTTTTGGGTGTGTTTTTTTTAATATATGGCCTAATTGGGAATATAAACTATTTTATTAGCACACATTTCTGTTCCTCCTCCTCCTGGAGCCCCGCCAGCACCACCACTGCCACCACCTCTCCCGATGGGCAGTCTGATAGGTGAGACTTGTGTCAATGCTGAAGTGATTGCAGTCATGCTGCATAATCAATAATCGTCTCTTCCTAATGGACTCAATAAGGGTGTTTTTTCTTCTGTAGTGGGGTCTACATGATTTTAGTATAAAAATCAGTTCTGGGATTTTTTGTTTGTTTTTAAACAAATCTAATCTGCACTAATTTCCTGTGGTTAAAGCCTCTGAAGGTAAATGGACAAGATATGGGGAAAAGGTTGCCAGTTGCTTGAAATCTCTGTTCCCAATAAAGCTAAGATCTAATTAGTCTCATCAAGAAGAACGCAAAATTAGCTTGAATATTGGTATTCTGCTGTATCACTCCTGCAGCTGAAACTAAGCCACAACGGTTGCACTCTGGCTTAAAAATGGTAGCTGATGTGCAGGGTGATGGATGTATTTTATCCTGTGGGCACAAGGTGACTGAAAAGCAGAAGTGGCTGTCACAGTGGCTTGGGTTGATTCTGTAATTCTGCAGGCGGGTGGCAAACTGGAAGACTTGAGGATACGAAATAACAGTTCTTGAAAAATTGCTTCAAGCATTACATATAGCTGTTAGGATGGGCTCTAAAAGTAGTACTTGCCAAAACAGGCAGGAAAAAATACCCCACCCTCTGCTATCACAGGCTGATGACAAAATTCATTGATTGTGTTATGAAACTAGCTTTGGAGGCTTTGACCCACATAACCCTTTGCACTTTCCCTTACTGAAGTGTTAAGCGAAAGTGACTTTGGATAGCATTACAGGACTGCAAACTTCTGATCGCACACTGTTTGTGTATATGTCTGTATGCATTTTGGTATATATTTGTATATATTTATATAAGATATATACATATGTATATAAAAGCACAAAACATTTTCTTGCAAAACAGTTTTTGCATTTAAAAATGGCATTGATCCATGTGACCTTCATGTGTGAGATTCATTAGTTTGCAAGGTGTGATTCTTTTCTCATCTGTTTGAGGTTAATCCAAAAGAGAACTTAAATTGTTTTATTAACCTTGAAGTTCGTGCAGCAAGCACGTGGAAGGTAAAAATGGGTGTTCATCCTGAAGAATGAGTGACATGTCTTTCTGTCTGCTGGCATTGGTGATTCCGATTTGTTAGTGCAAATGCCATCAATATAAAAGCACAACTAGTAAATACGACTGATAAATGTGTCTGAAGCTCATAACATTTGTTTTACTGTTTTGTTATAGTGTCTTTTTATATTAGATTGGAGACAGGTTCTGGTTCACAATGGAAAACATTTGCTTTGAGCAGAATGGTTTTTTTTCTGTGTGCTTTTTAATAAAGGGTATTGCATGTAGAATCATTGAGATATGCTTAGAAGTTGGAAGCTAATTCAATTTTCCGGTCCACTCTAGTCTCTCAAAGTAGTTCTCAGCATTTCTCAAATGCCCTTTATGTGAGTGTTGTGTTATGTCCTGTGTGTTTTTTCTCATTATTGATTATAACAGGGATGTTTGTTTTCTGTAAATCTCCTGTTACTGGCCTTAAATTATTGGAGATCTGTAATCAAGTATTTCCTATGTTCTGGGCTTTTTTCTATTTTCTGCATTCTATCCCAAGTAATGCTCTGCTTAAGTCTTTTCCTTGGTTCCTCTGGCTAATGCTTTTCAGCTGCTCCGGGTTCAGCTCCTGGTTCCCAGTATGGCACAATGACCAGGCAAATCTCGCGACACAACTCTACCACTTCTTCAGCATCTTCTGGTGGATACAGACGGAATCCTTCTGTGACTGCCCCATTTTCTGCTCAACCTCATGTTAATGGCGGGCCTCTTTATTCTCAAAATTCAAGTAAGCTGCTGAGCTCTGAAATCGCAAACTGTTTTGAGCAAAATGATTGTAAAAGCATGCATAGCATTTTAATTCATTTATGAAGAGCATCAATCAGATTACTGCTTTCTTTCCCAAAATAGAAGGAAAAACAAACAAGAAAAACCATATTGAAGTTGTACAGTGATTGCACTATATGCAATTATACTGTTTTCCCCTCTGACTTGTTTGCTGTTACTCATGACAAGAAATTATGATTGCCTATCTAATTATAGGCACATTATACTTAGCATTTCAGGTGTGCTTGGAGAACATAAACTAAAACCAGATTTTTTTTTGCAGGAGACCTAATATGTTTGTAGTACAGTACCTCCACTACTGGGCTAGTGGCAAGAGAGTACTGTCAAAGCACAGTGCTTCTGTAACAAACTTCTCCCATTACCCAGCTCCTCCCTGTCTCCTTCCTAAATCCTTTCCTTATTCCAGGTTTCTCCTTTGTTCTTAGCTTTAAGCTTGACTGTTAAAGAAGAGGTCAGTCTCTCTTTTTAGCAGACTCCTCCTCTCTGCTTCCACAATAGCAGCAGAATAGATGGAGATGAATGAGGGAAGGGATGGATGCCACAGGCAAGTGGTCTTAGTCAGCAGCATCCTGCCTACCTACTCAAATAGGGCAAACAAGGTTCACTGCAGAAAAATCTGCAAAATAAGGATCTACTTGAGTGTTGGTAGAAAGCTGTTTCTATCAGGAAACGTCTTCCTTGACGTTTCCATAAATTTTGACCAGATAACACATAGAGGAGTGATCGTCCTCTAATGGTTTCTGGTGTTCTTCAGCATGCCAACTCTTTAAACTTCAGAGTGATACTTCTTTTGAAAAGAAGTGTTGAAGTTTGGGCTGAAGATCACTTTGCTGTTGTGTACTTACTCTTAAGGAAAGAATGCATATAAAATATTTGAGACACTGAGGTGAAGAGTTTTCTCAGTTTAGGAGTATTACATTTATCAGAAAGCATTTTTATATGCAGAGAGCCAATCTGTTTTTTTTTTCTAATCCTGATTTTCCTTCCACTCTGTCTCACCCGTACTGGCCTTTCCTTTTCCTCCATGCTCTTGTTCCCCCAAAATTAATTCACCGTAACAGCAGAAACTCCTTCCTGTTTGAACGGTTGTGTTCTGTTGAAAAAACAGGGCTTTACTTCTGGACTTAAATGCTGTGCACACCACTGTTTCTGAACATTTACATTTGTCCAAAGCAATTTTTTGCTCAAATGCAGGTGCTGTTCCTTAATCTAGCCTCTCTGGTGTTTTCAAAATACTGATTGTCAACATTTTAAAACAGTATTTTGATGGGTGTGTTTTTCTACTTTAAACTGTTTTCCTCTGTTTCTGTAACTGATTTTTTTATTATTATTATTTTTAATGCTACTGTCTTGACATTAAATCCAGGTCCCATGTTTCCTTAAGGTTTTACTTTTCATGCTAACAAATACTCTTTTTTTTTCTTAGATGTTTACTTCAATTTTGTGAGAAACCTGTTTGTTCTCCCTCTTTTATTGATCACTTCTCCCATACAGTTTATTTGATTATTGGTTTTGTAATGAACTAAATGCTCCATTTTTATTCATCAAACATTAATCTTAGTTATGGCTTTATTTAAAACCGTTGCTTACTTGGAAGTACAGAACCTCTTTCAAATTTGGTTCCAACTGGATTGCCCTGCTGAATTCCCACCTTCACAGGAATTTCTCTGCTTCAGTGCAAGAGGAATCCCACTGAGAAGGGCCTTGGTATAAACAAATGAGTTGATGTTTATGTTTTGTTGGGTTTTGTGGTGGTGGTTTTTTTTTTTTCTCCCCACCTCCCCCCCACCCCCCTTCATGGGGAGATGTCCTGCCAGAGCTGAAATGACATACTCTGCTGCTACCATGCCCTTTTCCTACCTGTAGAGCGAAGAGTTGAACTTCTCAGCTGTCAGTCCAGCATCTCTGAGCACTGGTGCCATGTGCCTCATGTCCTGTTATTCGCCAAATAGGTAAATACTTCAGAGAAGACGAGCCTGCAAGTGCTTCATGGGGAGCTCTGTACACTAGTGTAGCCAGTTGTAGCTATTGAAGCCTTTGCCAACCTCTTAGGTTGCCGAGTACCTCCTAACCACAGAAGACTTATTATTTTGAAATAAAGCTCCATTCTGCTCTGAACCCATCTGGTTTTACTACCTACAAGCAATACACTCCATTTTTCTATGTAAAGCAAAACCAAAGTATGCCAACCCACTGTCCCTCACCCCTGCAGAACAAAACTACGAGAGGTGCTCTCCGCATGAATATTAAGTATTGATGTTGCAGCATTGTTTCTCTTATAAAGTAGTTGCCTTTGCTCTTTGTCAGTGCTGCTTTGCTGCACTTGATGTAGCACTCTAATTTTATTTTAGAGGAGTTTAGAATCCTGCAAAACATCACTTCTAATAGCGTACTTTTAAAAGATAACTACTAAATTCAAATAATCCTTATTTAGCAGCAAGACGAAAAGCTCAGTTTTGTGTGCTCCCCAAGTGAAGCAGAGAAAGTCCCTTCACACACACACCCTGTGAGCTTCCAGATGCACAGCTGGCACTCAGCTTTTTATTCGGCTAAACACTGGGACATGCTTTGCTTTTTGATCCTCAGCTGGCTAACTGCGAATTCAGCCTTGTTGGAAACAAACTTGAAGAAGGTTCTTCCATGTGCGTGTTCTTGTTGTTCTTTACATACTTTGTTTTGTGGTCCTCGTTACTGACGGCTGCTTTTGTTTGTTTCCTTTTTTTTCCTTTGTCTCTTTGACTTTCCCCAATATGGTGTGTGTGTTGCTACCAGTTTCTATTGCTCCACCCCCTCCCCCTATGCCACAGTTGACTCCACAGATACCTCTCACAGGCTTCGTGGCCAGGGTGCAGGAAAACAGTAAGTTTGGACAAGCTGAGCTGTTAAAGGGTAGAGCCTACTTTCTTCTAGCATGCATGGCTGGCAAGTCAGACTCTATTTTTGTTTCCTTTTCCAGAAGCTAATACCATCTTGCATTCTAGTGTCAATATGCTATTGGAGCTGAAGGGCACACTCTTCAATATTTTATAACGTGCATGATTATTACTGACCCATTTAAGTTCTCAACTGCAAATTTATTATAGAAATACCATGTGAAATATGTGGCATATACTTGGTGTGAAATACAAATGTTTCTTAATTAAAAATATTAATTTCATGTTGAATCATCCTGCCTGAGGCTTTTTCACTAGGGATAATTGATTAGTTTTTATTAGAAAGGCTTATGTAGACTGTCAAAATACATACCGTGTAACCATTAATTCTAGTACTGTAGTAGTTTTCAGGAAGCTGCTGTACAGTCAATTGAAAATGTGCAGTCATATGATCTAATGCCATTACAAAGGAGCTTGTGAGGTATTTCTCTCAGCAGCCTTTCATTCTCCATTTCTTTGTATTCTCTAGCCAGATTTTCCTACTGAGCTTCTTGCAGCACAGCTCTGCTTGTTAGGTTTGTGAGAGAGATGCTCCCTGGCTATGATCTGTGCTGCAAGGTGGTTTATACTGGTAACTCTGCTTTTACCATTACTGCTTGATTCATTTCAGGTGAGTGTTACTGTCCCAAATGCTAGTGCGGGTGTAAAGTCACGTTCCTGATCTGGGGACATCTTTGCTGTAGGAGTATGTTGCAGTTCTGTAAACAACAAAATGAATGCAATGTAGATAGGGCATGAAGTAAGTATAAAATGTTTTTAAAGTGTTTGGGAGCCATAGCGGAGTTCGTTAGGATCTCAGGCACTACTACTATACAGTAGCTGTATAGCTCCAGCATACATTTAGGGGCCCCCAAATCTGAGTAGTGCTGCTGTTCGGCTTCCCGTTAGAGCTTTTCAGTGGTCATGTTCCGAGCGTTCCCCTAGAGAAAGGAGGCATCTTTCTGGTTCTCATTCCAAAAGGAGGTATTTTAGTGTTGTGCTAGGTAAATAGTAAGAATAACGTCGAGGTAGAATAGCATGCCACAAAACTGTGCTGATGAACCTTTCCAAAATTCAAAGTGTAGAGGTGAACCTACTGAAGATGAAGGTTACAGAATGTCTTCACTTGCAGATAAACTTGAGAAAATTGACACCTGCTTCTGAATTGTTCCAAGTACTGTCCTCCTGGAGATAACACAGCCCTTGGGAGAGCGGAGGTGAAAGGGACAGACTTATTTGTGTGTGCAACAACAAAATGCAAGCTGACTTGTGAATGAGATTGCAGCAAAAATAGCTGAAGCTTGAAATCTGGTCTTAGGAATTGTTCTTTTTATTTTCTTTCTTTTAACAGTCCCTTGGGTTTGAAAGTCATATAACGAGTATGGCTTTGAGCAGCTGCTGCTGCCTCATTTTGGAGGCAGGGGTGCGTGTGGCAGTCTGTGCATATGCTCAGCAAAACTGGCTGTAGAGGCTGTTGTTGAGTTTTATCATTGTGTGCTAGACTTTCATCTGCCTCATTTTCTGCTAGAAGTCTACAGGGGAGTGTGAGTTAGGGAGACATGCAGGTAGGCTTGTCTTTTCCTTATAAAGATCTGCGGGTTTGGAAAGCGACATCCTCTGCTCTGTGGACTTCTTTCAGAGGACAAGGACAGAGGGCTTAGAAACTATGCAACGCCTATACTTTTTTCCTGCGCCCTGTGCCCAAACTGTGAGTATCTCCTTCAGAGAGGTTTTCCAGTGTGCCCAGACAACTGATTGGATGTAAATTGCTGTAGTGTCACACACAGTCCTTTCAAAAGGAGTCTGCTGGTCCCCATTTAAAGAACAGGGATGTGAATACATACAAGAGAAGATGTCTTAATTTGGAGCTGTATAAATACTGGTCTTTTTACCCTTTCTCATTTAGAGTGGTTTTCTGTATGCTTTCTTTTCCCCTCCCCTAGGAAAAGTAATGCTATTCTAGAGTCTGCATATTTTAAGTTCAGAACCAGGAAAAGTCTAGGTTAAAATCCAAGAGGCGGGGGGATACTTCCATGGGGTGGCACTCGTCTGATTTTCTGTTGCATTCTCTCCCCTTGTTTAAATGTGAAGTTGAATTGTTTTAAATGTTTCCCATAAAGCACGCAGTTTCTGCACTGCATCTCAGTTAGGGTATGTGTTGGTGGTTTCACACTTGCATTTCCTGCCCTCTGCCCTCTTTTCTTCTTTTCAAATAAGCAACTTCACTGTTGAATAAATACAACTTTTTACATTTCTTAAGGTAAGGATTTCTCAAGATCTCAAAGGATTGTTGTTTCAATACTGTTGGTTTGTTGTTTTTTTTTTTCCTGGCTGCAGATGGAAATTAAGGGGAGAAATACATTTTGTGAAAGATGTGCCGAAACTGCTGCACAAAACCAATCCATTCATAAACAGTGTTGTCATTTGTCTGTGGCAGATTAATGAAGCCTGCCTGTGAGTGCTGTTCAGTACCACAGGCAAGATGTAGCGTTCACTTGGCCAAAGACTTTGTTAGTCTGTCTCCAAGTGACATAAATGGGCTTCTGTATGGGACGGGAATCGCTAATACAGTGGCAGCCAGCCTTACTGATGGAGAGAGCTGTGGGGTATGCAGCTCAGCTAGTCAAGCTGAAGAGGAGCTGGGCTTGCAGGTGAAGACTAGGATTAGCTCTTCAAGGGGTAGAGAGTGGGCTGGGTGCCAGGGCTGGGGCAGCTTCTGCCCCAGCAGTTCCTGCTGGCTTCTGCCCCTTGCAGCAGATTTGGCTTCCCCTATACCAGCATAGCTGGTCTGACCCAGCTAGAATGTGGAAGCTATGCTCAAGCCCCTTCTCCGGGGCATGTGACTGAAGAGCAAAGCACTGCTGGAGTAGTGGCCAAGTGAAAGGAAAGAGCATTAAAGCAAGGGGAAACCCTATTTCTAATCTCCAACGCCATTGTAACTAGCAGTAGCTAAAGCGTCACTCAGTGGTGTTCTTTCCTTGCCCTGCAGCTTGGCTTTCTTCTCAAATTAACATAGTGTGCTGGAGTTACAGGTTTTGGAGCAGGTGCCCAGCCTGGTGGCTCCTTCCAGTGAAACTCTTTTTAGAGCAGTGTTTTTTAGCTTGTTTTCAATGTGCAGACTCCCAAATCTGTTGTAATTAAATCCGTAAAATAACAAAGTTGAGTTTAGTGACAGTAGCTTCCTTTCAGTAACTTCTGGCTTCATAGTGCTTACACCTAGGTCCATGTGTAGTGGACCACAGTTCCCAAGAAATAGGATGAATGACTTGATGTATTGCATCTGAGCATCCTCTCTCTCTCTCTCTCTCTCCTTTGCTGCCCGTTGCTGTGAACGTTACTGTAAACTAATTTGATGAACTGATTTTAAGAGTGATTTGTACCATAATGCCTTTCTCTTTTTCCCTTTCCCAAAGCAACTTGTAATTGTGCTGATTGGAGAATCTCAGGGCAGGGATTTGACATTTTGGATTATACAGTTAATTCCTTGAGCACTTTTTCCCCAAGAGCAGCAGCTGCCTGTTGTAGTTTTCCGTTTATTAATTGAATCCTGGATGTGAGCACACACACAAGCTGGTCTGCAAGAAAAGGATCTGTACAAAGCTTTTCTTCTGCAGAAGGATTGCTTGGCTTTCTCTTACCTGGTTAAATCTTAAACATTAGTCTCTTCCCTTTTTTGTGAACCACACCAATCTTTTTGCCCCCTTAATGCTAGAGAGAAGGAACCCAAGGAAGCAGTGTTCAGAAAGAAATCAAAGCGATTGTTACAGACAGAGGGTTTGTTAAAAAATAATCAAGCTGCTGGTCCAGTCCAGAGGCCTGTTGCTGCCTGGCTCAGAGGGTGCCACTCGGAGTCCTCCCATAGCTAACCGCTGCAGCTAGTCCCTCAGCGCATGGACGTCGGAGCAGGAAGCTTTCCTCTCTGCCGGTGTTCAGCTTATGCCCTGCAGCATGTGCTTTGAATCTAGTAGCATTTTTACATAGATTTGACCACTAATAACAAATGTAGTTGTATGTTGTAGCTGTTACTACAAAGCCTCTGTTTCTAATCAGTGCATGGTATAATAGTGCATGCTATGTGTGTTGCCCCCCCACCCCCCTTTTATTTACAGTGCACAGCCTCAGGTTTGTTTGCATCTCCGCACTGTTTTGATTTAGGAAAAAAAAAATAATCTCCAAATGTTTCTAGTTGCTGATAGCCCGACTCCTCCCCCCCCACCGCCTCCTGATGAGATGCCGATGTTTGATGACTCTCCTCCTCCTCCACCCCCACCCCCTGTGGATTATGAGGATGAGGAGGCTGCTGTTGTGCAGTACAGCGATCCCTATGCAGATGGAGATCCTGCTTGGGCACCTAAAAACTATATAGAGAAAGGTAAGAGAAGCGTTGCAATTGTGTGTTACTGCAGTCTCAGAGGATTAATGGTATCTGAAGGGAATGAAGGACTTAGCTTCAGTCTGATGAAAACAATCATCGTACCTGCTAAGTCAGAACTCAAACCATTCATTTCTTAGTTTGTCTGTGGCTACACCTAATGTGATAAAATATAATCCTTCTTTGGAAGGATTATAAAATACCTTCAAGCATTCTAGAATGGATAAAAAAAAAAATCCTTCATTATGAGAAGCAGATGTAAATCGGATGGCTTTGGTCTTTGCTGGGCTGCTGCACTCTGTGGCTACCTCAGGATTGCTGGGCAATCATCTAGAAACAGTGTTGCAAAAAGGCCAGAAAGTCCAAGCTCTATTTATCCCATCAAACTAGATAGCTACAATGGATCATTAGACTTTCAACTATAAAATGTGGTGAGGCTTCATTGGAGACTTATCAGTGACTCTAGATCAGCTGGCTATAAACTGTGCTTAGGTATGAACTCATACAGTAGAAGTGCCTTCCCATGAATAGCTGAAATGCTGATTTCCTGTCTGTGTTCTGACAACCACCATTTTGTTAACAGCAATGTTGCAAGTTTTCTCATGATCTGGCTGGTACTGTAGTGCGTATGAAATGGGGTAGGGTACCTGTGACACCTGTCTTGGCAGAACTCCTGTGTTCCATCTTCACTCCTGGCTGGACTGTGTGCAGGACGTACCCATGGGATGAGAAGAACTGATACACAGCATTGTTATTTGCTAGGCATTAAGACGTCAGATTTATGAAAATATGTAAAATAGTAGGTTCTTGGAATTTGTAGAACTGATCAATTGCATAAATCCATGTTAACAGTTTTGAAGGGTAAGGCTGTGATGCCCAAAGTTTGTGTATTCATAGTGTCACCTTTTAATTCTGGTATTACTGGTGGCAACATTTACTTTCCTTAGGGAGATCTCTGCTTTGTTAATTGCACACAATGAGTTGGAGGTTGGTAACAGTAACATGTTCACCAAGCAGGGACTGAAAAATAGCTGATGTTGCTGTAAATTTGCTTCTGCGTTTTCCTACAGTAATTTTTATACTTGCATTCATTGCAGCTCCTTGAAAAGTAATGCCAAAACTTATCACGTAGAAGCTCTGTAGCAAAGACCATGGATTTCTGTACAGCGGCTTTAAGCAGCTACGTTTACACGCTCATACACTGAAGTACATGCTATATAGCTGCGGGGGCCATACTGTAGAATTTTTTTTTTCTATTGGTCCATTTCCACAGAAGGATTTTTTTTTTTTTTTTTTTTTAGGCTTTTTCTAATCAAGAGATCCCTGTACAGGGTTCTATATGGTTTTGAGGTAACTGACCAGAAATGACTGCTACACTCACAGATCCAGTTATTTCATAGCTCAGCTTTTAGGTATCCATATGCTCTGCTTTACTGTCTCACAGTCAACTGTACCTCTCCATCAATAGTTTAACTGAGCATTCAGTGTAGTCACCACCCGCTTCTTATCAGTAGCTAATGTTGCAAGAAAAGTGAAATTTCATTTTCTCAAGTTCATGTTCAACAGGGAAAGCATGTGACTTCATTATGGAAAATCCCAGGATAGCAAACTAGTCTTTTAAACAATAATTGTACTTCAATTGTGCTTAATACTAGTGCTATTAATAAAATGCTAAACGTGTCCTGTTCAATCCACAGTTGTTGCTATATATGACTATACAAAGGACAAAGACGATGAGCTGTCGTTTATGGAGGGTGCAATCATTTATGTGATAAAGAAGAATGATGACGGCTGGTATGAAGGAGTTTGCAATCGAGTAACTGGCTTGTTTCCTGGGAATTATGTTGAATCAATCATGCACTATGCCGATTAAAATCCTTTGCTTTTCAAAGCTGGGTCTTGTATTCAGTCATACCATGATTATTTACAAGGGGTAACTAAAAGCTAACAGAATTGTCTTAATATACTTTCAAAAAAAAATGTGCCCATTTCTTCAGGCCATACTGTTTTAATGGTATGATTGAATGTCCATCTCTCTAAGTCTCTGGAGACAGTGTGTCTTACCTGATGGCAATTTGTAAAACAAGCAACTGTCTATAACTGGTTATACTTATTTACTTATGCATTGTTAATTTTATGACCAGCCTAAATATTCTGGGGAAGTAGGGTATAATATTTAATGAACCATGATCAGATTGTGCCATTACATTTTTCAGTACAGCATGGTAACTAACACTACGTTAGACTAACATATTAAAATCTGGATGAGAAGTTTAATGTTAGTGCTGGTCATATTACTTTTTGTTTAGACTCTTTGCTCATTCTTGAACTATATTTGTTTAAAGCATGCAAACTTATGTATTGAAATATACTTTTTTAAAAATCCAAGATGCTTCCAATTGTTGTAATCTTTACCTGGAGTATTCTCACTAAAGTCTATTACAATGAGTTGTTTGGGTCTAAGGTGTCCATGTGAATCAAAAAATGGGTGGTCTTATGTATGTGTAATTTGTACCCAAGTTTTTTTAATGAGTAAATTTACATTATGACTTTTTTCCATTCATAAATATATAAGTGAACCAAAGGTCTTGTCCATTACTTTGTTGGTTGGCTTGGCAAAGAAGTTTAGAATGCTAACGTAGCAAAATCATGGCTGTGTTATCCCAGGCAATGTACTAAAAAGCAAATGTTTGTAACGTGAATTTATCACTGACAGAGGGCAAATAAATTAGATATGAAACCTGAATTAGACATTTATACATACTCTTAAAAGTTCTTTTCTTCCCAAATTAATTTTAGCAAGGATTCTCGATTGAATCTAGTTATCGAGATGCAGTTAAGTTGGACACCACCTGTAACTGACATTTCTCAGTGGAAAGTGTATCTGGCTTGGTGGTGTGCCCAGCTGAGCAGAGACGGCGGGCTGGCAGGCTGTCCTCAAGATACGACAAAGGGGGAACAAACACAACAGGAACTTAGCCATTGTGTTAAGGGATCACAGGCAGACCTAGTTAGAGATGATGGGACTTCCCTGTTCTACAAACTCTGTGGCTTAAATAACCTGAAAAGGAATGTGGTAGTACTGGATAATTACTGTAAGAGGAACGTGTCTGGGACTTCAAAGCAGACTGCTAGGAGGGTATTGAATATACTCTAGAAACGAGTGATAGAAGGCGACAGAGTTGAAGCTTTGACTGGCTGTTAAATCAATTCATTTTTAGTGTGAGTTTAGAAATACTGAGCTTTTCATTTTTGTAACTGTAGTCTCAAATTCTGCATCTTGTTAACTGCTAGCAAGTACCAACCAGTAGCATACCTGTATTTCATTATGAATTGGAAAACTTCTTGTTGATGTATGTAACCAATTAAAATCTACATATATACAATATATCTATACCTATACAAAATCTGCATATATACAAAATACATATATGTACTTCTGTAGTTTAACAGCCAGGAAAGCATTCAAACCATCTCTCTTCACAGGAGTTTACCAGATAGTAACATGCATGCTCTGTTTTTTAGTGTGAACCATTGAAATTTGGCACAACTACAATTCTCATACACTGATTTATATTTATTCTCATTGTGGCCTTTGTGCATCAACATGTAAACATCTTCCCCACCCCCACAATTAATAGCCCCCACTAAAACAATTGTACAGCACAGTTTGATTTGCTCTGAATTGTATGGCTTCCCACAATAAAACACTTTAAACTTTTGTATTTAAAAAAAAGTAGAACTTCAAAAAAAAAAAAAGTTTTTTAAAAAAATAATTTTTGGTAGCCTGTGTTGGAAGCAGATAACTTTTGAAGTAAATTTAGGCACAGTCTGGTAAGTAGCTGCCAGAACGAGTGGAAGGAGTTCTCTCACTTGTCTCGCATGAGTACCATTTCCGTCAGCTGAATGAGGGCTTCTCTTTCAGGGGATGGCCGTAGTTTACTGATCTCTCGTGTAGCTTCGTGGCAGTAGCGCTGGGCGAGGTAGGTTGTCTGCTGCACACCATCACTCTTATGTAAGAAGACAGTAAAAGGTAATGGATAACTGGTCAGCCTCCCTCCTGCCTTGCCTCTTCCAGTTACAGCAGGAAGTTTTAAGGTCAGTAAGTACCCTGAACACTTAATAATGTTCTGAAGGGGAAAGGAAGAGGATTCATTCTGTGTTCATTGAATCCTACATCTCTTCCTCAAAGTGTCAAACTACTAAAACTCATCCATGCTAAATTTGACTATACTTACAGAACAACACTGGTATTAATAACATACTATTTAGTAGGGTTAGAAACTAATGGTTTAACCCCTCCTCTCCTGCTTTCTAAATAAAGATGTACAAAAAGAACACGCTATCCTGAAAAAAACAAGTATTAATTTTGCACAGAGTTATACAGTCTTTTCAGACCATAGTCAATTAAAACTGATATTGAATGCGCACTGCAGTTACAAGACTGGTAATTATGTGCTGCTTCCACCAGTTGTTGGATACAGCTACTCTTCAGCTGAAGGAACAGAGTTCGTGCATAAGCTTTTTACTTTTATTATGTGGATTTCATGCTACTGGAGAGAAAAAAAGAAAAAAAGAAAAAAATAAAGCTCTTCAGTACCCAGCATTTCTGCTGAAACACTGTGCCAGTAAGACAGCATGATACTTCACATGTACTTAAAATTGCAGCCCTGCTATTTTACTTCAGAGGCAATGAATTTCAGACTGACTTCAGCAGGGACAGCACTTTAGGAATGGAATATTTGGTATCAGTCCTACCTGCAACACGTATTTCCGAGCACGTTCAACATCTCCCGGCTTACTGAATCGTCTCATTATCATAGCATTCATTTCTGGAAACTAAGCACAAAGGAAGAAGGTTTTGTACTGCTTATGAATTGTTTCCCATTTAGCTGTCTGTCATGCTAAGGTCAAAAAGAAACCAAAGTACAGACCTCTTTCTTCCCCTGGCACTGTTGTTACTGCAGGTATAGCTACAGGTTAGTACCTGCAATCTGCATAAGACTGTAGTATAGCAAAGCTTGAGCATCTAAAACTTAAAACTGGCTGGCTGCATTGGCTGTAGCCAGTTGGTAGCCAAAGTCAGCACCTGCCATTGCACTGTGTTGAGCAGATGATCCCGTGTGGTCATTTCTGATGTGGCTGCTTCCTGATGTATAATCCGGTTCAGGTATTCTTATATCACAAGCAATGGTTAGTGCTGGCACACCTAGAACAAGCACCTCTTCCTCCCCGTGTACAACAGAGAACCCAGGCGGTTTGTTACATCTGTATTCAACCTGTGAAACCCCTCGTGATAACTTTGACTGTTATATCCACTTACGCTTTCCATTGCTCTGGTATTTTATATACACAGGCTCACTCTCTGGAAAGCTCAGGACAGATTTTTAGAAGAGAAAGATGACAATGTAGCATATTCTGTTTTCAATCACATAGAATTTGTAGTTAGTACTGTACACTCAATTCCCTACAAATCAGGCAGATAACTAAGGCAGTTGTCTGAGAAAGTCACTACATCACTTATCTAAACATGCAGGCACTTTCTTCAGACAGTCCAGAAATAGAAAAAGCTGGTCCTTAACAAACAAACTAAGGCAGCTACCCTGCAGAATATTTTTAAAGGAAAGAGGTGTTTGTTCATCTTCTCTGAAAGGGTTACAGTCAAACAAAGATTACTTTATTGCCATACACTTGTAAACAATAATCTGCTTTCCTCGCACGCTTTTGATCCTGAAACTGTGGATCTACAAACTTGTTAGGGGACAAACACATAGCATCCTACATTGTTGTGACATTTCCCTCTTACTCATAGGTAGTCGTCTTGGAGGGTACATTTACAAGTTTATTGGTGACTCATACTTGGCTTTCTCTAGATCTAGCTTTCTTCCCATGTAATGACAATTTAATTGCAATGTTCATATAGTCCATTTTCATATTATTCATATTTACAATGATATAGGATGCATATGCTTTCACTTTTTTAAGCACCAAAGGACATAAAAATCCCCAAACCTGTAATGCAAAGCTGTTATTAGCAGTTCTGCAGATATAATGGGCCGTACATAAGCATTTGATGGGAATGCTTATAATAAAAATAAACCCTCATTCTTCAGCTGTACTAGTTTAAGAGTGGCTTTAGGCTTAGTGTATACTAGTGTGTTCCCTTAAAAAAAGAAGCGTTGTGTGGGGTTTTTTTACTGAGTGAACAAACTTTAAATACTGAATAAATAGGTCTCACATCAAGCTAAACATTTCTTATATAAAGGCCTCTCCTTAGTATTCTAATGCACAAAGATGTATTTCAGAGAGGGGGGAGAGGAGAGAAGAAAAGAAGGCTGTCACTGAAGCTCCACAGCACGTTAAGAAGTATGTTTGTCAAGAAGACAACGTGAGGATTACCAGATACGTTAAAGGATATGCAGGATAGCAGTAATATTAATTTAATGAGAAAAGACAGCCTATAGCTGACAATTACATTTTGGACTAGTCTTCAAGTCCTGGCTCAGGAGTTTTTATTCTCAGATACAAACAGATGAAACATCTTTTAGTAGCAGCACAGATAAGTGTCTGTTGAAGCTCCAAGTTATTTAGCACTTATACTTTGTTTATATATCACTTAAGTCTGTAGTGCTGTTCTTCCAGTTTCTTGAAAACAGCAGGAAATTTTCAGCAAAGAAGCCTTCCGGTTAATGAGGAAAACTTTGCAAGATGGTCAAGTTATCTTTCAATGCAAAAACATACGCTTCCCATCTATCAAAGATATAAATAAGGAAAAGTGTTTAAAAGTGACCTACAAAGAACAAGTAAGATTTTGCAAGAAAAGAAAATCTGTCAGTTCAGTTTTATTTCCATACTATGAATTCATATATCTTATAAAGCTAATTAAACGATAGACGAAGTTGAAAGTCAGAGACAGCCAACCCAAACAACTGAATAAAAGAATAGTTTCAATTAAAAAAATTGGAATATTTAACACCCATAAGACAACCGGTGTCACCCATTCTCTGCCAAAGTCAGAAGTATTTGCAACACGTCCTTTCTTTTTACAAGCAGCTATTCAACACACAAACAAATGTCATTTAACAATTGCATCCTCTTTCTGTACCTGACCCTCTCACTGTTCTTCAGACAACTGCAGTTGCTGGTGACTAAGAAGATCCTGCAGCTAATCAACAAATTCTGAAATAATGATTCAAGAACAAATTTGTGAATCCCCCAGATGACTCCGCGGGGAGGAACTGAGAACATGGAGGAGGTTGTTCTCAGCGTGCATTCGTCTGCATTCTTAAGTGGCTGATACTCTTTCCTTTCCAGTCTTTTTTGAGACACATGTCCTGTAAATGCCCAAAGGATGAGGAAACAAACATATGCATATGTTCCACCTCCCCCCACCCCAGGCTCTTTAAGAAAGAGGGGGAAGTAAATGTCATATTTTTTTGAACAATTTAAAACTTTTCCCATGTTAAGCTCTGAGCAATTCCAATGAGAGATCACAGACTACACCCCTACTGGAACTAGTTGTGCCAGTTTATGTATCATGCTGTGAAGTCTGGTAGGAAGGACTGCTTTCTAAGTCCCAAATCTTCTTTCCTCAGGTGAACCAGAAGCTTGAGCAAAGCGCATTACACCCGTTTCTTCCCCTTTAATGGATTAGCACCAATTTTAATGTTTCTTTTGGTGCTGCTTGCACTTCTGTTTTCCTTGTATTCCTCCAAATAATTTTTAAATCACTAAAAATCTTGACCAATTTTAAGTTTATTTTATTTATGATACTCCTTTTTCTCTTATCCAGACGATTACATTTACCTTCAGAAGGGAAAGCTTCCCACGTTTGTAACTGGGTAAGACTCGCGGACAAAGAGATGAAGAGATCAAATCCAATAAATAGAGGTGCCCAGTTAAAAGCTAGGCAGAGATTTAAGTTCTTGTCCCCAGGATAGATACAAAGCCTAGAACTTTGCAAGAAGCCTACATACATGGTCAAGCCTGGGGAGAACAAGATGTCTCAGGAAAGAACATAAGCAAGAAGCTACTTAGGAATAACCTTCAGAAAAACATGCAAAAAACTCTCTGAATACCTGCCCCTTTGCAAAGGTTAAGCACTTGAACTGGGGCACCAAAAGACTAGCGCTGCTTTTGATACAGGGGCCTAATGGTAAGAGGACTTGTGCAGGAAGGTGTTTCTCAGTCTGAAAGAACGTGCGTGTGCACACTAAATCCAGCTGATCTTGAACGCACCGATTTTCCACACATGCCCAGGCCATGCTCATTATTTACGCTGTAGACTTGATGTGTTCGAGCTGCACCTCCGCATGTGCTATGAAGAGCGGTGTACACTTTTTGGTTTGGGGAAATAGTTTTCTGTTGACTTACCTGTCTACAAGCAAATAAGACAGGGCCTGTGGCTAATCCAAGCTTGAGATCTGCTGCTGTTGGTTTCCCCAGACGGTCAGCACACGACGTAAAATCCAGCACATCGTCTATTAGCTGGAAAGGGAGAAACATACAGATTTTTTTAACGAGAACTAAGTACAGAATAATCCTTGTTAAGAGAAGATTGATTAAGACAGCCCACTTTGACTTCTAAGGCAGTTTCCAAAAGTTTAGATTTTAGATCCCCTTTACTTCAACAAAAGCACTACCTGAAAAGCTATGCCAACATTTTTTCCATACTGGTATGCAATCTCATGAACTTTGGGATCAGGGCAGCCTAGAATTGAAACCTGAAAAGAAAAGAAACCCAAGTAAATAGAAAGCTTTAGTTAGCATCCACTTTTAGTCTCTGACCATAGGTGTGACACAGCAAGCACAGACAGCAGGGATCTGGGAAAGGAAAAAAAGCTGACTCGGTAGCACAATCATGCTTATCTCTGTTCATGGATACACACAAATAGCCAAGCTTGTTAGATAACAAGGCTGAACAGCAGTGCAGTATTAAAAATATATTCAGGTCTGGAAAGAGATTAGCTTTATTAAATATTTATCAGACTTCAAAATTATAATGCAAGGTTGAAGAGCGAAATGTGGACGCACTGCACATGCAGGCTACTAGTCATATACAGTCCAGTGACAGGGGAATTAAATCTATTACGTATATAAAACAGCCGGGGGAAAACTGACGGTCAGATAACAGATAAGTGGACATCACATGCCTCATAAAAGATCCACAAAACTGGATGTGTTGCACCCAGTATAGGAGGGACAGCTGAGATAAGGAAGATTATTCTTAGGGGTGATGTTAACTATAACTGAATTGCTCAGGAAGATGAGCTAATTAGCTTGCAGACAAAGGTATCAAGGGATAATTAGTGGCAAAGAAAAGACAGTGAATGAAGAAAGTACACCAAGCTAGACATAAGTATCACTAAAGTGAGATTATCAAGTAAAACATTTTAATTGAGTACAGATAAAGGAATTGACTACTTGAGAGACCGAAGTTTTGCTGAATAAACCCCACAAAGCTAAAATACGGGACACAAACTAAGATTTGAGAATTAATATCTTGCCTCAAAGTAAGGGCACTTATGCTTTTGCATTTATGTATTGATTATATACTTTGCAAAATTAGGTTGGTTATATTTAAATACACAGATTTATTTCAGCCTTCAATAAAGCAATTAGAAATAGGGGGCAAAACCCCATCCTGGTTCACAGCAGACATTCCAAATCTGCTGTGACTAATGGAAGGAGTGAAGATACAGTTTACTTAATGTAAGACTAAAAATACACGCTAGGAAAACCACACAACATAAAAATATGTGTGTATATACATATATACACAAATTCCTCTTTAAGACTATGTAAGGCAGGATCGTTTAGAAAATCCAACCAAAAACCAACGCCAAACTAAAAGCAAGTCCAGTAGTAACTTTGAAGGTGAACATTAAGATGGAAATAATAAACATTATATCCTAATAAATGTGATGCAACTTGCACAAAAGTAGAGACTATTTCATGCATTAATGCATTTCATAACTGAGCATCAGAACACTTCCCAGTCATAACCTGCATCCATGGATAATAGTTAAAACCCAGAGGAATCGGGATGCCTGAGGCATTAACAGCATCTCAATGTTTCCCAGTTTTATATAAAAGAGGAGGATAGCATAGCGGGAAAATAACACTACTTATGTCTAATCATACAAAAATCCTAAAGGCTATTAAAACAGAATGAACTGCAAATACGAGATACTTAAATAGAAGTTTCTACGAACTATCAAACTAGAACATTTTGCTCTTTTATCCTCCTTTTGATGTTTGTCTCTTAAATAGCAGTACTTGCCCCAAAGAGCTAATATCATCTACGGCTGTACCATGCCTAGCAAACTTTTGGTTGTTTCTGTAATGCAAATCAAATAAAATCAGCAAGGCTGGGGGAGTGCATCTACCCTGTTTCAATGAAATCCTTGCCTACCACCACATTTCATGTGAAGAATTAAAATACAGAATTCAGTAGAACAGTGACAAAATCCTGGTTAATGGAAAAATATTAAAAAATCCAGGAGATTGATATGCCTATCACACCGTAAGTAAGCAACTCTCTGACCATGACAACATCATAAACCTGCAACATGACTGGGTCTTGTGTACCAGGGAGTTCCTTCAGCTGCCAATTTCTCAAATTGCTCTTGTGGATTATTGCCCCCATCTGGACTCTCACTGGGATGCAAGCAGGCAGCCTTGTCCCAGAGTGATGAAGTTTAACTGAAGCCATACTGGGATAACAGCATATATTTACAAATACAAATCAGGATAAATAATGTCAATATAATGATGTAAGTTTAAACGGTAAAGCTCACCCTTTGAAAATATCCTATAGCTCCTCTGATATGACTGGTTGATTACAAATTTAATTGTGCAAGAATTCAGACTTGTCCTCCACTAAATCCTCATGAAAAATCCTTCTTAATACCAAGTGGAACAAATTCTTTAGAAAGGTTCTTTGAATTCAGTAAAGGAAGACAATCTGCTTGGCATTATTTCAAACACAATTTTAAAATAAAAAATTGTTTCTATTATTTTATGTTACATGAAAGACTATAAACCAATCTTGCCTCTTTACTGAATTTCACATCCATAAAATATTCTGTCATCAGCTCTGAGTAGTTACATCCTGCTCTGTTATTTATCATGTGAGAATACAGCAGCTGGAGTTGAAAGCAGTTGCACATCTGTACCAGTGCCCTGTACGTCAGAGAAGAAAACCTGCTGCTGGCCAGGGATGTGCTTGGAGAAATAGTACAAGAGATCTTTGCTCTCACACTCCTAGATTTATGGACACCATGGAAAGGAAAAGGCTCTAAAATCTTCCCTTTTTCCAGCCTTTCTCCTCCATGCCCATCTCCTGAAGCAGTCAGGATCCTGCCTTCTCATTCATGGCTCATCCCCTGCTGTTTTTCCAGACAGGAGCATTGTTCCTCTTTCCAGTGGAACCACAGCATAGTTTAGGTTGGAAGGGAACTCTGGAAGTTATTTGGTCCAGTCATCTGCTCAAAGCAGAGCTTACTTCACAGTTAGATCAAGTTGCTCGGCACTGTGTCCATTTGAGTTCTGAGCATCTTGAAGGACGAAGATCCCACATGGTGTCTGGGCAACCCGTTCCAGCGTTTGACCAACCTCATGGAGAAATTTTTCATAATACCTAATTGAATTTTTCCATGGTACAACTTGTCCTTTCACTGCGCATCTCTCCATCCTCTCTACGCCCTGCCATTACATAGCTGGGGAGAGCAAACGGATTCCCCCTTAGCATTTTCTCCTCCAGACTCAAATCAGCTCCAGCCCCCAGCCATCATGGTAGCCCTTCACTGAACTCACTCCACAATGTGATGTCTGTCTTGCATGAGGGAGCCCAGCCTTGAGGTCTCACATGTGCTAAACAGAGGAAAACAGGCACCTCCCTTGATGTGCTGGCTACGCTGGTAGCGATGCAGCCCAGTACGTGCTTATCCTTCACTGCTGCAGGGTGCACCGCTGACTTTTCCTCCAGGCTCTTCAAATGTTTTTTGGTAACTGCTCTTGGGAAGGAGGTTATGAAGGCCTGCCTGGGAGAGGAATACATCTACCCAGCAGAAGCTCCCCCACCCAGCAGACAACTGTCTTGTCCAGAATCTGCATTTTCACGCATTTGACCTTTTCTAAAGTAATTAGTATTTCAACAGGTTAGCCAAGTACTTGTTTAAGAAGAATTGTACTTTTACAGAAGTGCAGGTTATCTGCCTGAATATCTGTGATAGTTATGCTAATCTTTTTCATAGCAAACATTATGAAGAATACCCCCAAATGAGTTACTGTACTTTAAATAACAAATAAGAAAATTTACTCGCTGACCATAATAGCTGATGCTACTGATGCTATTACCCTACATCCATCATTGCACTTTATTGTAGTCTGCATGCCTAGATGGGCTGGCGAGATCAATTTTGCTGCTGGGGATCAGAGGTCTTCTTTTCCTAGACACAGGTTCCACACACTGGTAGGTTTTTCTGATGGAGCCCTGTGCACACAATAAACTATGAACTAGTTCAAGCAGGAGCTCACACGTAGATCCAGAGCTGCAGACTATTCCTTTTCTTCAGTCCCAAGGCGGACCTTGCCTTACACGAGGAGGCTGCGTGCTTTCTCCTAATAAGAGGAATCAAGAATCTCTAGTGCAATGTTACACTTAAAACAAACATGATTTAATCCCTCTTCTGAAAGTATGCTGTGCAAAATATAAACAGCTTTATGAGGGTTAGGAATTCACATTACAGCAGGATAAAAAAAGACAGAACCTGCTCAGCTTATTTTGCCATCTCCAGCTTGCCTGATGACTAATAGAAATTCCACTTCAGCTTTATTGTTTCTGAATTCTTGAACCAAAGTCACCTCTCATGTTTCTCTGAAAAATGCCTTTCAGTAACTAAGGATTCAGTGACCCTCTGGGCCATCTGCTACCATTTCCTTTTGCAATGTATTACTTTGACTGCAACTTTGGTAACATTCCCCCATGCAAAACTATTGTAGAAATAAACCGGAGACTGGGATGGCTCTAACATCTTGAACAGACTGTTTTGTCCATAAAAAATCATTTTGCTAACTTAAAGGCTTTTTCATTTAAATGCAGTAATGCTTTGGCAATGCAGAAGGTACCCAATACAGTGACTAGGCCAGTGTTGACAGACTATCTATTATCTTGTTTAGACATTTTTCCAGGAATACTCTACTCTTCCATCTCTAAGGCATGACGCTGTAGAATTCTAAGATGCCACCTGAACTTGACATCATCTTTCCAGTTAATACTTTTATCTTATTTATGCACAGAAACAAATCACTGTTTCTTCCTATCGTTAACAGGAACAGAACTGCTTCTAATGACACAGTAGCCTGGTTGTAACTGATGTTCTGAAAACCCCTAGTCTCTCTCCTTGGCTTTGTCCCTAAAAACAAGATGTGCATACTCTTGATTCCCCAACTGAATTTTCTTTCAAGCTAGAACTGATGTCCTGCTTAGCTTTTTCACTGAAGAAAACAGAACTCCCTTCTAATCCCATGCTTCTCCTTAGTGGCCAAAACCATCTAAACAAAAAAAAAAACCCAACAAATTCCTCCCCCTCCAAATCCCAAATGCTAAACCAAAAGAATTCCCTTTTCACTGCTATCAATAGAGTTCTCCTAATTCATGCAGAAAGAAACCGAGGGGGACATATGCATACAAGTCATTGCTACTGTGTGCAATAAGTATGGCTTTGCCATAAAGACACGTCTCTCTCTCATTTTTCCTTTATAATGCAAATTTTACTGTATATAAAATTCCAGCAATTCAGCAATGGAACAACGCAAAACAACCAGTAGAAGAAAAGCAGCCAAACACCCCCTTCACCAGCATTACAGACACAACCTGGAAGGAAGTGCTTAAATCCTTAACTCTTGCGAGTTATAAAAAGGAAAAAACTCAAAATAGCACGTTTGTAAGGAGAATCCACCCAGTGGGAAGGTGATTTCTTCTTCTGTCTGTGAAGGTTCTTTTAGGGAGACTGTCAAAGTGAATATAAAAACTTGTATGTTTTTATTGGGGTAGCAGAATAATGTGATGCTCCTTACTAGTCCAATTGCCCATTAATATAAATTAAGACTTGCAAAGGGAAATTCTTGCCAGGGCCATATTGCCATTAATACAAGCAATCCAGAAGACTAAATTTCTTTCTTCCAACTAGAATGAAAGAAATTTTCCCTCTCCACAAAATCTGTGTCTCTCATTCCATATAATCCTTTTGATTTAAGCAATTTTCAACTGCTGTCTATTGCACAAATGTACCAGTTCTCTGAGAACAAAGGAGGATGACTAACACTAGCAGTTTCTTAGCGTAATTGTCTTAGAACTTCCTCTTGCTATAGCATACACCAGCTATACTGCCTTTAATAAAAATAATAAATAAAAACTGTAACTCTCTTTTGGGGTGAGATTATTGCCCACCTTCTCCCTTTTCTGCACTAAAACTAAACGTGTTTTTTGAATAAGAACATCATCTTGAATCGGATCTTTTTGTAATTAAGTAACAGAACTGAGTGACAAATAGGGTTGGATACAGCAATTGATAATTAAAAGCCCCGGACAAATCAAAAGTACATGCTTCTGTTCTTTTACAATGTAATGTAGAGTATACACAATTAGGTTTTTTCCTCCCACTGTTATCATTTAAGGTCCCACCCTTTGGTGCTGAGTGGGACCAGATGTCAAAGAAGACTTCAAATCAAATTATAGGCTCAAGAATTATCAACTGAGATTAAAACCACTGTCTCAAAGTTGCAAAATTTCATAAAGGCTGCCACTGTGAACCTTATTTTGATTCACGTGAGGATGACAATAAATCTGTGTATGAATATAAAACAGAAAAGAAAAAGTGAAAACCAGTATTGGAGGCTACACAGCTGAACTGTGATAAAATGCACAATCTCAAACCCATTCACGTTCTGGCAGAATACCATTTAAAGGGTTTGCTTTGGAGGGTCTCCAGAGAAAACAGCAATAACTAGGAGTTTAGCTGTGAAGCTTACATTGTGGTATGTTAATTTTAGAAGAGACAGACGTACATACTGCTTTACAACTGTTTGCTATAAGACTCGCAGTCTTCTTAAAAGTCTTCTCGAGGTAGTGAGCAAATCTCTCGTTCTCATTTTCCTTGGAACCCAACTGGAGGAATTCACCTGAAAGTTGCACAGATGGGAGTTTTTATTTGTGGGTTTACTGCTTGGGCAAGCAAATCTGAAGATAAAAATAGAAAAAGACCTTACCACGCACCAGATCTTCAATCACCTGAGTTAGAACAGAGATGATAGTAGTGTTTCCAATTCGTGCTAAAGCTACGGAAGCAGCTGAGAGGATGAAATCACCAGCTAAAACAGCCTAAGAATAAAAAAAAATTTGATCTTTTAAGTCTTTTCCTGCAAGTGTTAGTACAGACAATACAATTCCCTTTATTTGGCAGGTCAACTCGCATCACATTAATTTTCCTACATAAAGCTGACACACCTCATTGTAACAGATATAAAACAGAAGATAAGTAAATATTAAAATCTGAACCGTTTTTGAATCTCTGTCTTACAGTGCGGTTTATATTGTTCTATGTAACCACTGTCCTCCCTGTAGGCAGTATCTGAATATGTGTTTGCCTTAAGTTTTTTTGAACATTACCCCTCTATTTGCCCATTCTGTTGTGACTGTTATGCCACATTAGCTCTGAATTGCCATGATAAGTTCTGATGCGTCAGCAGTATACTTCTTTCCTTGCATTTTCTGATTAAGACCTTACTTTTAATGCTCTATGAAGAAACACCTCTCTCAAAAAAATAAAAAAAATGTTCATGCTGACTGAAAACCTTTTTATGTTTACTACTGAATCAGAGTAACATATAGTGTTCTGGATGAGGTACAAGTTCAAAGTATTCCGACAGCACTACAGAGAACAGCATAGGGAACATAAAATCAGTAAGAATCACACTACAATCATATATTATCCAATGCTTCCAACAGTTCAGAAAAGGAATACACATTTGTCTTACCCACAACCAGTGCACACCTCTTCATACTTTTTCTGGCGTATCTCAAGACTGTGCCTAGGCATAGTAATGTGACAAAAGCCCTAGGTATTTGAGTTTTGCTAGAATCCAAAGGCAAGTCTTGCACATAACAGCAAACTCACCTTCCTCTCTCCCCAGATTTGATTGACTGTCATTTTTCCTCTGCGAGAATTTGCATCATCAATAACATCATCATGAACTAGGCTAGCTGTGTGGATCATCTCAGCAATTATGGCCACAGAGCGTTGGCTTGCTTGCACCTCCCTAAAACAAAAAACAAGAACTGTCAAATAATTAAATCAATTATATGTGCTGCAATGCACTAAAAGAAATCTCTACTAAAACCAAACAAAAAATGTTTCTCTGAACACAGCTGTTGCAGCTTTTCCATGGTCTGAACCCCATCTTTCAAACCTGGAATTAGGAAGACAAAAGAAAGTAAGATCACGTTAGTACAGTAAGTGCAATGGGACTTTTACATCCTTATTAGGCCTGTTTCTGCCTTGCTGCATTAACAGTACTGCAAAACTCCTGAGTTATTGACTCTAATCCCTCTAAATCCAGACTGCAATAAATAGCACAGCATCAAGGATGCCTGGTTCCAAGGCGGTGGAAATCTGGAAAACAGCAGAGAAAAGAATGCCAGGTAGCTTTGTAAATGAGTTTTAAGATTCCCTTATCTCCATGCTGCTCTACCTATAAGACGCAGCATCACAAACTCTCCAAAGCTGGCTAACTGCAAGCTGGAGAGATCAGCAGGCACAGAAACCTGTATTCTACATTTGAAAGACATAACTCATAGATCTTATCCTTTATGTTATCTGATTACCTTAAGACCTCAGAGATTCTTCAAAAGCCTGAGGAATTAACTGGAATTATATTGCAATCACTTTAGGACTGTAAACACTAACTAAGTAATACTTACTGAAATTCAGCCTTTGGGAAGATCTAACACTGATGAGTCAACTCTCAGTAGTTCACACCTACTTCATTTGTTAAACTAGGTGAAAAGAAGGTAATGGAAGAATACAAAGCAATTATCTAGGGAACAAAGTTGGCAAAATGAACATAAAAGAGCCAACCTAGCTCACACAAAGGACCATCTATGCTAGTATCCAATTGCCACTGCCTTGTTCTAGTATCTATCTTTTTCTCTTTTTCTACCCGTTTTCATCATGGGTTGCATGCAGGATCACAGAAATGGCTATCCCATTCAGCCTTGCCTTATAGCTGTAACAAGCCCACATGGACATTAAAAAAAAAAACAAACTAAAGAAAAAAACTCAAGCCAACAACCAAAAAACTCAACAAAAGAAAAAATTACTTCTGATATATGGATACCTTACTTCTGGTATACAGATAATAGAGCAAATCACACTATTTTCCAGCAGAAGAGAAAAAGAACTGAGAGAAACAGAAGATAATAATTTCAGCTCAGCTGAAGGGAATTTAAAATGTTCTTGCATTGCCTATGTCTATTAAAAACTAGTGATTAATCACAAAATGAAAGAACATCTTGCAGTCTGCTGACATAACACTGCGTTCTGACACCTACCTCTATGCAGAACTCTGCATTGCTGTCAGTAGGAGTTCTACATCCTGAACAATAGCAGGATGTGTGGCTCATAGGCTGTGAAAATGTGGCTTTCAAACAACAGAAAATAAGAGCTGGAAACCTTCACAGTTGTTTGAAGGTAAGTTTTA
Organism: Ibidorhyncha struthersii; assembly: GCA_013398815.1. Lineage (NCBI taxonomy): Eukaryota > Metazoa > Chordata > Aves > Charadriiformes > Charadriidae > Ibidorhyncha > Ibidorhyncha struthersii. Next base: position 229,984 of record VZSZ01001788.1, on the reverse strand, counting down.
CTGTGGACTACTAATTTAGTCAAATGCTAGTTCAGTGTAAGTAGTTTTCCAAAATAAACTATTGTTACTAAGTAGGAGAACTTACCTTCAAAAAACTGTAAAGGTCACCAGCCTCTTTCATGCACTGGTCTCCTTTGGGGACTCCCTTTTTCATTAATTATGTCAGCAGACTGGACTTCCTGCTGGGAAGTAGCAGTAAATGGCAACACTCACTGACACACCAAAATCTTTCAGTAGTATGAAGACAGCATGAGGACAGACATTTCAAAAACACGTTTTGAAAAGTTCTGCGTTATAGTGCATTTCATCTCTGACAATGACTAAAAATGGCATAGGACTGCTCATGGTTCATGTGTTTGGTTCCCAGAATGTTATACCAAATGTGACAATTTAACGCAAAAGGGGTTTTTTAAACTACTATTTCTGCAAGGTCTCAAGCAAGGTTCTTCCCATCGCTGGAAAAAAATTTTGCAATAGTTTCCTGCAAACATCTTGTGAGAGTAATTCTGAATCAGAGCATGCCTATTTTAGGGAAAACACACAAGAAACGGGATCCTTCTCATTCCCTGCAATTTTTCATTCTGCTTCGCCTGCAAAACAAAAGCAAAAAGTAGCAGTAACTCAAGTCAATAGGTAACTGGGTCCCCATAGGGCCAGTAAGTGGAAAGATGCCATTTTTAAGTCATTCTCAAAGTAAAGGCACCCCAAGATGATATATATTTACACAAATTTTTTATACATCTGTAAGTTTATCTTTTTACACATGCCTTATATTAATTTTTAAGTCCTTGATCATGTTCTATTTTTCACTAGGACCCCCTGCTTGATTCTGTCATAAGCTTTTATAGACCTACAGTACCCTGAGGTCTTCTCCATTACAGAACTTGTTTCAGGTACACTGAACAAGACCAAGGCTGATATTACAGGTTAAAAAAAAAACCCAAACACACCTCTTCCTCCAAATATCCCTCTTCAAAAAAAAAAAGGGGGGGGAACTCAAAACAACATAAAACAGTATTTACACTCTGCAAGGAAGACCTTTGCAATGTTTGCAAGTAAGTAAATATTGCCAGTTTAAAGACAGGAAATGTGCAGAAGAACTTGCAAAATTTCTGTTATGACCAGGTGGCTGAAAGAAACAAACATTTCAGAAAAAGTCTGTGACACAGAAGGGCACAGCAGACTAGGGGAAGCACAGAGAATGGATGTGTTAACATGGAAGCAAATTACAGAACAGCTGAAAACCAGCATACAGTACAGGCATCTGACAACCATAGTTTGGAGGAGTGAAAGAGGACTAAGGTTGCTGGCACGTGCTCATATCTTTAGGAAATATTATTCTATTGAGTTTAGCCAGGTCGTTATATTTAAGTATTTCTTGCACTATTCTCATGGATTTATTTCCCTTTCCCCCCCCTAAGTTTTTTGTGCTCACTATTTTCTCTATTGAGATGTCTCTGTACTTCTTTGGCCTTCTCTTGTTTGTCTTTCTCATTTTGGTTGCAGAAATAGAAATAAAACCTCCTATTTGCAAACACCTCTGGAGAATACACCCTAAACCGAAACATTAGGTCCAGTCAGGCTAAGTGATAATTCTGTGAAATTCTGCACGCAGGTATGTGAAGAAATGCCAGACAATGTGTGAAATTGAGGGTTTGCATGACCTCAGCTTAAACTTTTTAAAACAATTCTCACTCTCGCACAAAGCTAAGTTGCTATCATTAAGCAAAAAGCCGTTGCTCAAGGGACCTAAAGACTCAGGGCTGGACTTCTGATACTTCAAGGGAAAAAAAACAACATACCAGCACAGAACCATTTGAACGCTTCAGACACTTATCTTTTTGATAATTGTTCAGATTCTTTACACAACTGTCATTCTCTTTATTATGACTACAACAAAGTGACCTCACTCTAGAAAGACAGTTAACCTGCTAAGAGCATTCTAAATACCTAGCCTTTCTCAAATCTAAATGTAAAGGATCATGTCACCTAACCAGTAAGGAGAGCTACCTGGGTGTTCCCCTCCATTCACTTGAAGGCTGGAGCTCTGTGAGGACAAAGAGGTCTCCGTGGACTGCCTTGTAAGATCAGGACCTATAACCTTACAAAGTTGGGTCCTGTTATTTTAACAGCCAAACAAGGAAGAGTATTACCTTTTTTATTAGTATTGCACAAAAGAAAAGGCAGGGGTGGGGGGTGGGTGGGGGGAACCGAACAAATGAAAGAACAGGCATGCTGGGTCCAGCAAGTTATATGACAGTTGAGAATGGCAGCAAGATGAAGCAGAAACAACATCAGTAACACAAACCCCAGAGGCAGAATAACAAAAATTCTAGGGATGAAGAGCCAAGGATATTGGCTCACCCCACAAGTCCACCGATGTTGTGGCCAGTATCTTTGATTACATGTGTGGGAACCAAAGCTTCAACAAAGAAAAACAAGTCTGGGAGAACAATCAATATTAACTGAGGAAAAGAACAATAAAATGCTTTAAGGGAAATGACAAGTTGAAAGAGGAAAAATATCTTAAAAAAAAAGTCAGAAGAAGCAGAATGAAAAGCAAGTATTTTTTTTCCCCTCAAGTCTATAGCAGAGTAGCAGAGTAACAGATATGCAGGGTTTCCTTCTCTACATATACAAGTTTCCTCACAAAGAGTAAAAAGGTGGAAGAACAATTTGTCACCTGGAAGCAATGCTGCTTTAAGATGTAATGGTATCAGTGTGAACGGGAAGTATATGTATACACAAAGCAGGTGTAACACAACCTGCTTCAAGGAGCTTAAAAGCAAAAAAGAAGAAAATGCCCATAAAACTTCAACTCACAGCAAGCAGATACTCACAATATGAAAATATATTCTTTCCGCATGGCCTCCCCAACCCTCAAAAGACATTGGTCATCATGCACGAACCAAAAAGCAGTACACTGAAGACTTCTATAAATGTATGTGAATTTTAATTACAATCATAGGCTTAGAGAAAAGTGGCATGAGGCAAAGAAGAAGGTGAATATCCTGGGACTTAATTCTCTTCCTTTGCTGAAACATTTCTGTTCTCCCTACTCAGAATTTCATCCTATAAACATGACAGAGATAGTGACTCAGTCTGTCCTTATACAAGGAACATTCAGACTAATGAGGAGGCTTTTAAACATCAAACATAGATTGGAGGTGCTGACAAAAGCTGCAACAGATGTACAAAAGCTGCCAAATGACAAGGGCATCTATAAATCAGAGCGCATATACTGAGGGTTGGTTACTTCAAAGCAAACACTTGCCTCAGGCATATGTGGCACTTGAACTCAAGTTCAAGGCCAGGATGGGGAAGGTGTTCCTGCCCATGGCGGGGGGGGTGGAACTTTAAGGTCCCTTCCAACCTAAACCATTCTATGATTCTATGAACTCTTGAGACCACACGTTCTCACTGGCACAGGTTAGGTCTCAAAACTGGTCCTGATGGTTTCAAGACAGCATAACGCATGGAAAAGACTATGTCCATGAGCATATACATATGTCAAAAGACAGCAAACAGGCTTTGACCATACAAAGGCAAGTTCAGGTCTTTCTACAGCTACTTCTTGTCTTTGATTCATTGCTCACCTCCTACACTATATGACATCAGTTCCAGACTTCTCAGTATTGCATGTAAACTACATAATTTCGTTCATAACCTTCTCATGCTACACACTACAATGAGATAAAACTAATTTTCCTGTTATTCTGATGAGAAGGATGCTCCAAAAGACTCACTGCCCAGTTGTTACAAGTCTCCTCTGAAGTTTCCACCCTCTTAGCAACTTCGTCCTTTGTCTTAAATATCTCTTTCACCCCTGTTCCTGATAAATTTGTAGACCACAAGTCCTTCGTTCTCCCTGATTATCTTTTCAGTCCATCCCTGAAGCTAGCTGGACTTATCTTTTTTTTGAACGTGAGGATCAGACATGCTGATGATTTCACAAAGTGCGATATACAAGGGTATCAGCACTCCTGTAGCTGAACTGGATATATTTTGGTTGATGCACGCTAGTATTACCTTAAGATTTTTCATAGAGAAGGTGGCTGCAAATCACACTGGGGTTATGCCCTAACAGGACACCCATAAGCCTCCAAGCTCAAGCAGAAACTTTTGTTTGATTGTGCTTCCTTTCATTCCACCATCGATGGCCAGTCATCAAGAATGATTTTGTCATCAGAAAGCGCCATCATCACACTTAGCACTTTTCATGTCAAGATCACTCATGAAAATATTAAGCCAATCAGTGCTGTGACAAAGGATATCTTTGAGGAGTTTCACAACAGATACTGTTCCTTTTTCTACCTCTGAGAAAAGACAAGGAGCAGTACTGAATGGAGAACAGAATCAGTCTGGCGTGAAGTTCATTAGTCCTGGACAATGTTTTCCTAAAACGAGAGGAACTGGCACACACAGGACAGGACACTGCCAACTAGGTTTTGCTTTCTCCTTCAAAATTATATTCACATAGGATGGGGTATACCATGGATGGGGTATACACCCATGGATGGGTGCCATATCAAGCAGCAAAATATATGCCATGCTCTGAGGTAGAAATCAAGTCCAACAAGCCTACAGGTAAGGAAAAAAATATGTGAGGGCTAAGAGAAATCCCTTAAGACTGATAAATTAGTCTAGAAACACTTCTGGCAAAGGACCAAAGATTTCATATTTGAAATTCTATACGAGGGAAGACTGGAAGAATACCTGAAAGGGAGAGAACACTCCAGCCAATATCTTTCCTCAAAACACTAACAGAACAACCAACAGGAACATCTGGAGAGCAGCATTTGCAATCAGCCAGAGCAAGGACTGACAGAGAGTACAGGGTGAGCATGACATTCTGCTCAGTTAAAACTGCTTTCAAAAGACAAGTAACTTGAAGAACATAACGATTAATCCAGCTCTAAGCTTAGGATCTTACATTAAAGTGTAGAAACTTGCACCTAGAGAGGCTAAAAAAAAAAAAAAATCTGTTTTGAATGTCTCACAGCTTTGAATATAATCATACCACCTGCTTAATGGCTTTTCTGCATAATTACAAAAAAAGCTAGGAAAGTCTCTTCTTGCAGAAAAGTTCTTACCTGTGACAAGAGTTTAATAGCTACAGGAGTGGTTACAAATGAAAAATACTTTTAATTAATTTCATATAGTTTCAAGGAACATCAAAGGTTCTAATAAAGCATTTATGTAAGAAGCTAAAATTGACTAGAAGCCTTACAAATACCAGAATTTGACAACATTATTTATCCATTACCAGTTACAACTGCAGTATAGCCCACAATCTTACACACGGAAGCACGTAATATAGCCAGAGGTTCCTTTTGCACTGCGAACTACAAAAACACAGCTTCATGATGGAACTTTGGTCAGGTTTTACTGTGGAGCTTTTTATTTTCATAAAGTTACTAGACATATTTTTTGGGAACACAAGAATGACAAATTTCAAGTACAATACATGTCCACTTATCTAAAAGTGACTGACTCACCTGGAATTATTATGGTGAATATTGCAAGCCCTTGCCATTAGCACCACAATCATTGGTCGAAAGGCCTTTCCTTTCCCATCAAAGTAATAATCACACATTTCCTTAAGTTCTGCTGTAGATACAAGTAATTCCTATAAAAAGGAAAAGAACGTATCTGCATAAAAGTCACAACGCCAATCCATTTAGTGTAAGTAAAACTGTATGCATGCATAATGTTATTGCCTGTATTCATTCCACGCAGTGTAACCTGAAGTTATTTTTTAAATTACTATAAGTAATCTGAAACATAAATTATGTATTCCAGCACTGTAAATCAGGAGAAAAAAAAATGCATTCTGGTTCTGTAAGATATGTAGAAATACTCTCTTTGCCTTCAGTTTAAGTTTCAGACAGCTGTTCATAAAGAATATACTTTCAATAACTATCTTCCAAAGCAACAGTTGCTATTAAAATCAGAATCATCACAACATCCCAGAATAGTGACCAAAATCCCTTACCTTTTTAATATCTTCATAGAGATTCTTCAAGTCTTTTCTACCAAGTTGAAAAGGGTCTTGGTATTTTTCATCACTAACTGTCTTACTGCAGCTGCACAAGCAGGATGTACTTGTATGATGAAACCTGGTGACAGCGTTTTTCAAGAGAGTGACATTGTTAAAAGCACTTTCCTGGATTCCCCAAAGAGAAACATTTCAAAACATTTCCTCCTCCTTCTCCTCTCCCCTCACACAAAATGTAACCAAATGGCTAACACAGAAGCAGAAGGCATCAAAAGACTTTTCAGCCAGGTAGCAAGGTGTAAGGACAGCACAGCTATGTACTGATGATCATAGACTTTTAGGAGCTGGCAAAGAGCAGCATTTGGCAAACAATAACCGCCGCACACACACCCCACCCCCAACAGATTACAGAAGTCTTGAGACACATAAAACTGCATTGCTCTCAATGTATTCCTTTTGAATACACTACTGATAGTATAGCACACATTTGGAGATGAAGCCTTCATCTTCCAGTAACACAATTATTCTGTTACTTTTTTCCCTTTCCCGTGTACTCCTGGAAAAATATTCCTGACTTGGATTTGAAAATTCTCCTTTGCACACCCAGCTACATTATAAATTAGAAATTAAATCAATACTTCCAGGTTGCATGATGATGCTATGAAAGTTCATCAGTAAAGGGTGAAAGTTCCACCTGGATGCATTAAGATGCATTAGGCTTAGGCCCGATTTTTACGTTCCCTGGAGTTCAAGTTTATGCCTTTTATTATGTTTCCTTTTTCAAAGTGAACCCTATGGGTTTTCTTGGGGCATTCTTGCTTTGCCCATTGCTCTCCAGAATGGAGGACTTAGATTCAAACTCAGCACCATAGCAGCAGTCTACACAGAGTTATCCAACTATGCAGTAGAGCAAATAACCTTATTTTCAAAGTTTACAGCTCACAGGTGTATCTACTCAGTTCATCCAATAACTATGTCTTTACCCATTACACAACAATATGAATATCCAACTTACCGCCAAAATACATTACATATTTTTGGAAATGACAAAGTTGAACTTCTTTGGGTAAAGTGACACATCTGCACAGAGAAAAAATCAGGGTTAATTTAACAGAACTTTAAACTGACAGATAACATTTGATTACAAAAGACAAATGTCTGTTCATCACCACTGCTCTACTTCTCCATTTTAACAATCAAGCAGCAAAAAGTCTCATAACCTCCTTCTGTATCATGTGAGACATAACTGCGAATATGTATGTTAGCTTCTGATTTAAACTGACTCTTCCGCTCAGGAGTGTTGGACTTTGTCCCCGCACAGGACCAGCCCAGAAGGCATATCAGTTAACTTCCCAGAACTGCTCTAACGACACCCTGCTTTTGCACTCGTGGAAGGTGCAATTTTCAAACGTTCCCTGTCTTGCAGATAAACCTGGATTGCACCAGTCAACACACAGAGAAAAGGTCAAGAGCTGTTTCTGTACACTACTACACTAACACAAAAAGAACATGCCCTTGTCTTCCCCTGAAGCAATTTTAATTCAGCTTGCTTCTTATGATAATTTACACCTGCACATCTTCCCTGCTAGATGTCAAGAACCTAACCTCCAAACCTAGCAATCTCTCCAACGATCTCTTCCTGTGGATTGAGTCCTCGTGCCTGGGGGAACGCACAGTCCCAGGTACATGATTCCAGCAGAGACAGGCTGAGAAAGGAAACACACCTTTTGTTCCACACCTGGTACCACTGCCAAGAACTACCCAGCCCTGCCCTGGAGTGCACACTGACTCAGGGGCCCAGCCAGGCTGACCCAGCCCGAAATCACTGCAATTCACGTGTTGACCAAACTGCCTCTCCAAAAGCCCAGACAGAAACACTCATGGAGACCTAGGACTGGAGAAGACTTCCCCCAACTTGCTCCTCATGCCTCAGTGTCTCCTTGTATGTGGCTTGAAGTCTCTCTCTCCTTGGACAAAGGGAAAGAAACAAGAGCACTGCACAGGCTCCGGGGCACCCTTCCATCCCCTTGCGTACAGGATGAAAAAAGGCCAGGCATGGAAACGAGGGAAGGAGCGGAACCCCGACATCATAGATTTGTAACTCACTGCTCTCTGACTTCACAGCCCACCCCTATGGCCGAGACCTTCATAAGTTCACTCTCTCACACCTCTCACAGTTTTCTGCTGTTAAAAAATACCTGATCTCTTCCTATTCTTCCTTCAGTGAGGGCACAGACAGACTCTCTCCTTTACACTGCTGCTTAACACTGTAAGACCGGGTCATGCGTGATGCTGGACCCATCACAGCCAGAACACATTACTGCAGGCCAGAACAGTGGCTTGGCCTTGTGAGGAAGGTGTAAACGAATGCGGTGAGAGAACTGCCCCCCGTCAGAACTCATAATGCTAACTCACCTACAAAAACCTTGAAAATCTTGCACTAACAGGAATCGCTTTCCCGGCTCCTACCTAGAGAAGACTCGGAAAGGTCCTTCCCCACAACAGTAACCAATCCTGCTCTGAAAACCCTTAATCCAGCATTTAACCTTGCACCCAGAGCGCTCCTGCCCCCTGCAAG
>VZSZ01001788.1:122238-220980 GCA_013398815.1 Ibidorhyncha struthersii | reverse complement strand
CGTCCTCCGCACCCGCTGTGGGACAGGGCTTGGGCCGCCGCCGTCCCTCACCGGGCTCTGCCAGCCAGCCTGGCGGGCTTGTGGGGCGCCGCGCCCGGCCCCGGCCCAGTCAGTGCAGGGAGAGCGGCTTCAGCCACGGCCGCTCTGTCCTTCCCGCTCGGAGGAGGCAGCGGCTCTCCCCTGAAATCTCTGTGAAGAGATAAGAGAGGAGCGCTTTTTCTGAGGGGAGGGAGCCCTCAAGCCGGTTTCTCTGGTGACTTGGTGAAGGCGAGGGTTGAGGGGGGGCGACGACACATGTGGTGGCCCCCCTGGCTGGCCGCCTGCCTGGCCTGGGCCTGTGGGGCCAGGGCCGGGGGGCCGGACCCGCTGTGCGCCTCCCGCGGGCTCTGCCGGGCCCCGCTGGGCCCCAACGCCTCCCGGCAGGAGCCGGGGCACTGCCGGCGGCAGCGAGGGGCGACCGAGCTCTGCGCATGGCCCCTCTCTTCCGAAAGCCTGCTAGGTACAGCCTGCTCTGCCCCGGTGCCTTGGCTTGGTGGGTTGTAGCAGCTACTGAAGCAGTAAGGGAAGAGCTTACACACGCAGGCAAATTATTAGGAAAAAGTTCTTCACAGAAAGGGTTGTTAAGCACTGGAACAGGCTGCCCAGGAAAGTGGTGGAGTCGCCATTCCTGGATGTATTTAAAAAACGGGTAGACTTGGTGCTGAGGGACGTGGTTTAGTGGTGGACTTGGCAGTGTTAGGTTGATGGTTGGACTTGATGGTCTTAAAGGTCCCTTCCAGCCTAGAGAATTCTAAATACTACTTTTAAAATTAAAACTAGATGGGCCATAAGGAGCTTTTTCTTTCCCTTTTTTTTTTTTTTTTTGTATTAGCAATTTATTTTTTATAGTGGAGAGATGTGTGAGTCCCAATTATATGTTAATGCAATCGATAGCCTGACACCTGATTTGAAGCGGTATAGCTCTCAGGCATACAGAATTGCCTGCAATAATAAAGATAATTTATATGATAACATTGCAAAAGTAATTTCTTTGGATGATAGAATTACTTGTGAGTATTAAGAAGTTGTAATCGGTGACAAATCTTTTGGCAGCTGGCTATGACAGGGTTTGTCACTAGAGGTATTGAGAAACACAGCTAACAGCAAGTCTCCAGAGATGCTAACTTGCAATTTTTACAAAACAGTGACTATGAGGTACCAGGATTTTATAATTAGCATGGAATTGTAAGATTGTTGCAAGCAAAAATCCATAAAGATGCTAAAACACACAGTATTAATGCAGTGTTTTAAAACAATGTTTGCCCTCTGTTACCATGGATCAGAGTGTAGAGTAGCTCTGAAGGAAGAATGAAGCACATCTTTTGAGTACATATGTTATGCTACAGCAAGAAATGCATCTTCTGACCCTTTCATTCGCTGTTTACATTACTCAGAGAAGACTTCAAACTGGTTTCTTGGGTTGCTTGGTGATCATCACTGCATATGGACTGTATACCACAGTTAGTGGTGCACAGTGACTTCATCTGTTAGACTACATCGTTCAGCTGTGAGGGCAGCTGAACTTTTCTGTCTCATGCAAATATCTTTTAGGGTCGCATATAGTTGACTGCAGTATAAAACTGCCCTGAGACTGTTCTAATCACAGTTAATTGAAACTATGCTTAAATGTGGTTTTGATCTTAAATCTAGCATGCCCTACTGGTTTCTTTAACCGCAGAATTCAATCCTTCTTTTCAAAAATCCCAAACAGAATAAAATCTTGAATTTATTTGGGCTTGCTTAATATACATTGTGGTAAAGAGTTGTTTTTTAATTGTTTCTGAAGTATTTTGATTGGATTTAAGAGGAAAGGTATTAAGAATAATATGATTAATGGCTTTTTAAAAAACATTTCTTGTCTGTTTCATGTCTACAGATCCTTTTCCAGTTGATGTGATCCAGGAAAATTATGTCCGTAATGTGAGAAACTGTATTTTTTCAATTGTCTATCCTACACCTTTCAAATCTAGAGTTCGTCTTGCAGCTGTTTCAAAGGTTAGCTATTACTTTTTTGTTCCTTTCTAATTAGTAGAGATTGTTAATACGTGTACTAAAATATATTTTAATATTCATATGCTATTTATTATGAAAGCATCTTATCAATATGTACTTTAAACAAATAGAACATTTAAAACATATCGTGAGATGTCTTTTAATAATGAAATCTGTAGAGAAAACACATTCATTACCACTGAAAATTTGATCATATGCAAGTACCATCTGTATTCTTTTTTTTCTCCAGGATGTTCTTGAAAATATTTTGGACCTTGATATAGCTGTCAAAGGAACATCTGATTTTCTTCAGTTTGTCAGTGGTGGGAATGTGATACTTGGGTCTGTTCCATTGGCCCATAGATATGGGGGTCATCAGGTAACTATAACAGTTGTTCTTCCAGGTGGAATTATGTAGGTCTTTTAATGTGAAAAGGTATTATCATCTTGATAATACCTGTGAATGTGTGAGTATATGCCTGTAAGTATATGAACACTTATGAACATTTTGATTGCAGATTTGTTCTTCATAAGGGGCTGCATATGGAAGAGAACTGTAATATTCTTTCATGGTACCATGTCTACTTTCTCTGCTTCTGTTTATGCCAGAAGCAAATTATCTTTTTAACTTCCGTTAGCTGCAGTGTCTGCTTAGCACCCCTGCAGCCTGACAAGTTCTGATTCATGATAGGTATTATCAGCCTCACTGCAATACCATGATTACTAAGAGTTAAGTTTCATTGAAATGGGCAAGATTAGTCATGGAAAAGAATGGTAGAATTTTATTTGTAATTTCCAATTAAAAAAAAATAATTACAAGCTGTGTCAGTTTAAAGACTTATTATACAAGAGTCAGGGCTCTAGCTGTATGTCATAGCTGGAAGGTAGAGAAAAAAAATGGGGATTACTGGCATTATTCTTTTTCTGTGGTTTCCTGATTCATTATTGGCATGAGTGTGGAAATACAGCTTTAGGGATCAATATCGTAATGTCTGCCTGAGCAAATGTGTCATTATATTGTGTAGATCACAGAGAACCTACGTGTAATTTGTACTGTTTCAAGTATAACTGCTATAAATGATAGAAGAAAATAACTTGATTTTCATTTTTGTCAGTTTGGTAGCTGGGCAGGTCAGCTGGGTGATGGAAGAGCCCACTTGATCGGAGTATATACAAACAGGTGTGACATTTTTTAAAGTGACTGACTCAACTCTGTTTAGCTGATTCATGCATAGCCTGAGGTATACTGTTAGAAATGCTAACGGTATTTTTGCAGGCACGGTGAGAGGTGGGAACTACAGTTAAAAGGGTCAGGAAAGACCCCATACTCCAGGTAAGTTGCAGTTAAGCTATGTACACAAAACCTGGATCTTTTCTTTTTGATATTTGCTTTGATTTTATGACCTATTCTTTATTTCTCTGTCCTTGGTAGGAATGGCGATGGAAGAGCTGTGCTTCGCTCTTCTGTGCGAGAATTTTTGTGTAGTGAGGCCATGCACTATCTTGGAATTCCTACAAGCAGAGCTGCTAGGTATCTTTCTTTTCTTTTTTTACAGCATCCTAATTATACAGGTAATTTTGTGACTGAGTTACACTAAGCATCAATTAAGCAGGACAGTTAGCTGCTGAGGGGGTAGATCTTTCTTTTCATAGGTATGCAATCAGAACAAAATATATTGCTCCAGTTTCATAGATTTTTGGATAAAATTTTCCAGTAATAATGAGCTCGAGCAATTAATCCATTCAATTTAGTCTTTGGTATGCTTTAAACTACTACTTTATTTAAATGGGGTATTGTGCACTGTCTGTCTTGCAGTGAACAGCTGCCTTTCACTTGTAAGACTGTCTTAACTGAATTACCTTCATTTGAAATCTGGTTCATTTTGTAAAGAAAGTAAAAAATGGAAGTTAGATTGAGTGATTGTATCAGACACTAACTCCCCTCTCCTGCTTTTATGAAACTGCAATCAATAATTTATTTTCTTAAAAAAAAAAAAACAAACGTTTTCTCCCTTGTTGCTCACCAAAAGACTTGCAAAAACAGCAGGATTAGATTCCTGCCCTGTAAATAATAATAATACCTTTAGTGTATGTACATAAGCAATGAGTATATTAATACATTTTACATGGTTAATAAATGAGCCTTGTATTACACTAAAGTTAAGCATTTGGATGAATTTTCTAGAATTAGGCCAAGTAGAAAAATGTTGAAAGTGTCTATTTCTGTATTGTCATAGTTACCTAGTTACAATTTTTAAGATTGGTAGGAAAAACTGTCAGTCAGATGAATAGATGTTCGTATCGGAGGTAGTACTGTATGTAGGTAATGGCTCTCAATTCCTCATTTGTGCAAACACCTCTTGAGCATAGAGGGAGATTTCGTAAAAAAATAATCTAAAACTAATTCTGTTTGAACCAAAGAAGACTAATACATTCACTCATTTGGATGATTTTCTCAGAATTAAGTAAACTGAATTTTTCAGATTATTGTTTTTAAAATGTGAAGTTCATTTTGTGTTCCAAGTGGTCTCATGTCTGTACTCCAGCATTTGAAGCTTTAAAGAAAGTAAATGTTCTGCAGAAAAGGCCTGTACTCAGCTGCCTCATGGTTAGGTGTCTGTATTTGCAAAGTGTCTGCGAATCTCTCTAGCATTAATTCGAACACATTTGTTCTGTTGAAGCGCAGCATTTGTAAATGACATTTTTGATGGTTTATTCACTGACTTCACCTTGAGACCCTTTGCTGTTGGCTGTTAATGCAGAAGGTTAAATGTCTGAATATCAGCAGGAAAGCATCTGGCAAGGTTATAGCCCTTCTTTGCTGTCATCTCACCAAATTGTTCAGTGCAAAAACAATACAAAATTACTCCTTAACTGTGCACAAATTCTATTGAGTACACAGTGTGCTTTAGTTCTCTGCTGGCAAATTGGTTAAATGCCTGGCTCTCTTAACTGCTGTACAAGCTCTCTAGACTGTTTGCAAGACTTCGTTTGGAAAATCCCCAGCTGATATCCATATCCTTCCCAATGGGGAGCTGTTGCACTGAGGCTGGTGGGATGCACTTACAGAGGTCTTGTCAAGTCTTGGCAGAAGTGCGGGAAAAAGCCTTTCAGCTTATCCCAGAACACCCAGCGGGTTGGTTTGCTCTATTAATTTTACGTACTGTGTTCCCCATGGGGTGCTAAGATTTATGACTGTACTGCCAGATAAAGGGCGCTTCTTCATATGGTACCATTTTAGTCGCATACTGGGACTACCAGTGAGCAGTGTTATGCATTAGGTCAAAAAGGTGAGCCAATATGCATAGTTTTCAGAGTGACCCTTACTTGCATAGGGCTTGATGTTCATGCAAAACAGCAAGCAGAGCACTTGGGAGTGTAAAGTCCAGCCCTTAAGCTAGAGCCAGAGGTAAGGAGGTATATAATCCATCCGTCCTTCTGTGAGTGTTGTTCCAGCTTCTCTGGTGTAAGAGCAATTTCAGTGCTCCATTTCCTGTGGCTAAGTGTATGTCTGGTCTCCTGCTGCCTCCTCTCAAGTAATGGTACTTACCAACTACAGGGACCATTTGAAAACTATTTTTATAGTGGGAACGTTGTTATCTTTATGTGGCTGCTCCACTATCTGGCCAGCTCTTAAGTGTTGCTCGTCTGTTAACTTACATTAGTAACTAACCAAATGATGAAGCCCCCATGGATTTTTTTTTCAGTAATAAGAGAAGTGCTGGTAGTCAGCAGGAATTTTGCAGAGAGCCTGCTAAGTGTTACAAGTCAAAAATAAACAACCCTTCTGGCAGAGCCCTGTTCAAAACAGTAAAATTTAATAGCATTATTCTGACTCCTCTTCCCTACTGCTCTGGTGCACACACTATTTTGTTAGTGTCTGGGGTTCATTCCCTATCTTTGAATAATTTTGTTTTTTCTTGAAGAATCCTTCAAGAAAAAAAACTTCAAGTGTTTCTTCTTCCATCTCATTTATGTCAGCACTTTTTCTACTTACTCCTGCAGACATACCAATCGTATATGACTGTTTCGAGAAGAGTCTTTTTTTGGACAAAATTTCCTAATGTTGCTTGTATCGGTACAGCTCCAGTAATGGGAGCAATTTGGTTTCTGGATACTTTTTCTCTCCTTCTGGAACAATTCACTGCCTGTTCTTTCCAGTTAACAAAGGAACTTTCAGTTTGGATAGCTACTAGATACCGTCAAAAATACTGAATATAATAATAATAATTTATTTTCAAAGCCATGGTTACATTTACAAGGAACTGCATTGTGTAAGAATTCAGACAAATCATTCCTTTTCATGTTTTTTTTTTGGTACATATTTATGTTTATATGTATACCCCACATTTTTGGTCCAACTAAACTCTTTCTAAAATTTTGATGCTCAATTATCTAAAACCAGAATCTAGTGTATTCTCAAAATTTAACACTTGGGAGTTGTTTTAACTCCGTGACTATCTTCAGTCACATTTATGAACGGAATATTAGGTTTGCCTCTTGTCCTTTTCTGTGTACCTCCAAGGAAAGTTTGGTTCTGTTCTGTGCAGTCTTCACCTACCTAATAGATAATTATCAGCAAGCAAAGATAAAGAAGAATTATACAAAATAAGCTACATTTTCCTGCTGCTAGACTCTTGAACAAGAAGTCTTCTGTGCCTACTGAGGGCACAACACCTCTTTCAGAAGATAGCACCAAGCATTACTTCTGCTGGATTCTCAGTGTAATCCCAGTTGCTTTGGAGAGAAAACTTCCTACATGTTAACCTTAGGGGAATATGATGCCCTTGCATAGTTGTGAGGATTGATTCCAGTTTATTTTTCCTGATATAACAGAAATTACAGTGAAATCACTTATTTTATTTTATAAAATGAATGTAAATTGTGAAATATTTTTGAGCAAGCAAGTTGTTCCAAGCACTCATAAATCTCAATATTTGAATAAACATGAAAATTTATAGGATGTGCAGAATTTTAAAGCAAATGAAAGGAAGAGATTGTTTTTAAAAATCCAAATACAAGTAGCAGTGAAGAAGAAAGGGATAATTATAATGTATCGTGACAATTATGCCTTTTTTGTGTGTTGATACTATTTGAAGAGTTCCTGATTGCTAAGGATCCCAGGTCTGTCCCTGAAGCTCCTGTGACAACAGTTTTGGCTTACATAAAGGACAACCTCCATCTGATACAACAATTTGGTTTCTGACTTCTCTGTCCTCCTAATTCCACTATTGTCCTCAGGGAAGTTGTGACTTATTTAATGTTATCATCACACTAATCAATCACTGAGGTTCCAAATGAATACAGTACGTTTTTTTTGAATGCAGCCCCCTCCCCAAGAACAGTGTAATTAATGGAAATTGGACAACATTGTGTAAATAAAAAATAAATGCTTCTTGCTAATGAAGCTCAGTAAGCCTAGGCTTACTGTTTGCCTTTGTCATTTGTAAATACAAAGCTGTGCCAGCAAAAAATCTTTCTTTTTATGAAAGAAATAAAGTTATATGAAGTATGACTTGATCTTCATTGTAAATTATCTTTCCTGAGATGACTTTTTAATGTTCATTTCTTGTTTGTTACAGCTTAGTTGTAAGTGATGATGATGTGTGGAGAGACCAGTTTTATAATGGAGACATTAAGAAAGAAAGAGGTAATGAACACATTTCAAAATAATATGTTGCAATGCTGTAACTTAATTCTCCATTGCAAAATAAAATTTAAAATGTATATGTCATATATGTGTAGTAAAAAGTACTACATGGGCTTCATTTCATTTGTTACGAAGTAAAACCTTTCCTGAGAAAATCAGTCTGAAACATGTCTTAGTTAAAGAAATGAAGCCCTATGAACAGGTTTGGCATATGTGTTGTAGGGGTATAATTTTTATTTTCCTTTGCCATTACAAAAATGATATTGAAAACTAAGGAAAGTTTCCATGGTTCCAATAGCAATGCTGGAAGGGTGGGAACGCTACTGTAGCTGTGCCATTGGTACATCATCTACACCTGCTCTGAAAAAGAGTAGGATAGCACAGCATGGGGAAAAATCTATTTATGTTGGTTCTTTCTTTGTTGCTAGCATTTCTGGAGTAATTCTAGTATTAATACAGTACTGGAATTTTGCTGTGTTTGCTGGCATAGCAAATTAAGCTTTATAGTTAAAAAGTATGTGTAGTAAAGTAATGTTATACATATTCATCTGTTATGCACCGAGCACAATTACAAAAATAACTGTTTAACTATGCATATATAAATTCTGCATCTATAGAAACAACACATGACAGCTTTTACTATGGAACTATTTTATTTTGCTGATACTCTGTTTACATTTAAACACGTGTCTATATTTAAGGTGCGATAGTGCTACGCCTTGCCAAATCATGGTTCCGTATAGGATCCTTAGAAATCTTAGCTCATTCTGGGGAACTGGACTTACAAAGGTTTGAATTTAATCTTCATAGTAACTATATTAGTTTTCTTAACAAACAAATATATATATTAGAATACATATATACAGTTGGAATTTAGACATAAATTATTTAGAAAGGAAGATTGCATAATTTAGAAAGATAACCTGCTATTTTTATACAAGCATACAAAAGAACTTACCTCGTTAGGGTGAAGCCTCCTAGATGTTTCTGCAGGCCTGGATCTCACAAAATGAGAAAGGTTTTATAGCTGAAATAGTTCTCGTAACTAAGCACTAGGGAGGAGTTGTTTGTTTTGGAAAGATTTGTAAATTTAGGGTATAAGTTCCTACATTTCTCAGAGTTGTCTGTGAAGCCGAATTAACAGAAATACGAAATAACTCACTAGCATAAGTATGTTGTATAAAGTATGCTCTCCAGAAACATGCAGAACCAGAGAAATATACTAGGAAAGAAATTACAGCACAGCTTTAAGCCTCTTAGCAGTATTAATTTGTGTGTCAAGCAATTAGCATGACAAATTTTTAGGTCTACTGTAAATATTTAAAAGTTGGTCATTTCTTCTCGGAGCAATGTAGTGGTTGATAATCACTTCTAATAGAAATTGTTCTGGGGTGCTTAAAAATGAGCAAGAGCTCATAGCAGCAGTTGTACATTGTAATAACTGATAATTCTATTTAACTTCCTGCATGACTCTGTGCTGTCCTTCTTTCCTTTTTTTTTTTTTTTGAAATCTCGCGGCAGATTTTTGTTGTAAAACTGAAAGACTGAATTTAGGAACTGATTTTAAGTTTAGTTTTATTTTTTTTTGGTTAAAGTATTTGTGACCCATTGGATTTAAGGAGCATGTAAATATCACTTGTTCACCTGTAGAATAGATGACTCCTTCCTGCCTGTTTTGGAGGGGCCGCAAAAAGAGTGACCAAGAGCAGGCCAAGGCTAGTGTGACTGTCTGTGCTTCCTCCTCAGAGAAGGTCCTCCTGAAAGAGGATGTCTTGGAGCAACCAGATAAAATCCAGAGGCAATAGTTTAGGCACCTTTCTAAAGGTCAGGTTGCTAGGTACTCTGATAAAATCCTCAGTTTGAGGGGAGTTCAGTGATTGCTTCAACAACCTGATTAGAAGGTAAAATCTAGGTATTTGTGTGCACAGCTGCACAACCCTTGCCCAGGTCCAGCCCTTGCCCAGGTCCAGCCCTTGCCCAGGCTGCCTACCCCACATGCAGATGGTGCTTACAGCCTCCTGTGCCAGTGGCCCTGGCTGTCTCTGACTACAAGAGTGTCCTACAGGGAGCTCCTAAATTTACTAAATGCCAACCGCTCTACTTTAAAGCTTTAGATCTGCAAAGATATGCATCTGACAGGCATTGCAATTTTTAATGCTTGTATCCCAATTTCCTGAGCCTACAAGACATTGTAGGACTATGCAGCACTGTTTTGGGAATGGCCAGTTACTGTGGCAAGTAACCCTACTTCATAAGAATTTGGCCATAAAATTTTCTTTGTGAGAATTCTAATGTAGAATTCCTTGTAATCCTATACCTTTTTTTTGGATATGCAAATTTCTTTTTCCTTAAAAAATTTATATTCCTGCATGCAAAACCAGATCCTGGTGTGCTCTGGAAATTTAACACATGGGAATAATTTTAACTCTACATGGCAGTCTCCAGTAATATGTACGACTGCAACCTGAGGTTTTATCTCTAAGCATTTGGAAGGGCTTAATCCAAGACTCATTGGACTGGAATAAATAGATTGAGTTTTCTAATAACTGTTTGTGACAAGCTGTAGATCAGCATTTAGCTGTTTGAAAACAAGAATTTTGAATGATCAGTTCTAAAAGTGCCAGTTTTGTTTAAAGAATTTTGCCTCTCCTATTACAGAAGATTGCTAGACTTTCTCATCCAGGAACATTTTCCATCAATAGCCATGAATGATTCAAATAGATATCTGGTAAGTCTTTTGTAAAAGTTATTTTTGTTTTCCACAAGCATGTGAATAATAATTATACAGAACTTTTCAAAATTTCAGATTTTAAAAGATTTTTAAAATTTGAAGTATGCTTCCAGGTTTTATTAGTGAAAGTTTGTTAATTCACTTTTGTAAAAACCTGCTTCTTGAAGTTTTTTTTCTCAAATATGAACATTCTTAACCACTTTTCATGATGGAAATGTTTCTTGGGAAGCTTCCATTTTCTGTTACTTTTTGTTCTCTTACTGCTCAGATTTTAAGTAAGCAATGGTCATGAAGTGATGAATTATGCTTTTTCTAGTATAAATGTATTATATATAGTACATACTAGCATATACACTAGTATATATAGTGTCTTTGTTTCTTTTTTTGAGTTTTTAGTGTCTTTTAGGGCATCTGTATATACTTATTTAACTATAGTCTTTTCTGGATAAGGTTATTGTGCAGTTACTTTGTTTAGAATGTGAATGAAAAGTCCCGACAGGCAGAGTATACATGTAAAAATAGAATGTATGACATCTTTCTGAAGTGAATCAAATGTTTATGTTATTGTATTCCATATTTTTGATTCAGAGGACTTGAAGTAAAAGTTGTATTTGATTTTAGGAATTTTTCTCTACAGTCGTATCAGAGACTGCAAATCTGATTGCATTGTGGATGTCTGTGGGGTTTGCACATGGTAAGCTGCAGTAGATAGCATTGGCTTTACAGGAGTGACTCTTTATAGTCGTATACTTAAAGATAGCTTTCATTTGTCACTTTGTTCTTCACTTCTGATATCTTCGCCTACAGCACTATCTGTTATGCATTAATATACAAGTTTTTTCATAACAGGAGCACTTTCTGATCTTTCAAAGCATGACTGTAACTGGCAGAAACAAGAATATGGGAGCAAGAATTCACAGAATTGTAATAGTCTGATGTACAAAGACCATGTATTGATGTCATATATAAGTTTAATTGCTCTGAGTTTGATGCATCTACATAAAAACCTGGCTTTTTAAAGTGTAAAGGATGCAGTGCTGTCCACCTTTGTTTCAGATTTATATTATGAAAAACAAAATAGCATTGTCTTGCTAATACAGAACCCAATCAACTTGCAAGGAAGCAGCTAATGACCAATTTGCAAGGTGCTGTTTCAGTCCGTGTAGCACTGAAAGGAAAAGGAAACAGTGCCACCTAGGTATAGAAACCAGATGCAAGATAACGTAGCAAAGAGTTTCTCATTTTCATACTTAAAATGGGTGCCAGGTCAAGAGTAAGAGACACAAGTTTATTTCCAAGAGTCTGATTTCTGAAAGGTAGCAGCTCCAAATTTTTCTAGATTCAGTGGATCTATTTCACAGCAAATTTTCTAAAGGCTACACAGTTCAGGTGGAATTTTAACTTTTATATCTCCTTGTTGTTTAATTGTAGGTGTGTGCAATACAGATAACTTCAGTTTATTATCCATAACAATAGATTATGGTCCATTTGGATTTATGGATTCCTATGACCCAAGTGAGTGTAGCAAACGTTTTTAAATACAATTTTTAACTTAAAATAAATTCTTTATATTAATTTATGTAGTTTCTGTGTGGATGAAAACTCCTAACATTATTAGCAGAAAAATCCCAAGCATATGTATTGTTTGAAGAGTTTTAGGGAAAAAAATTATATCAGAGGCCAGTTGCATGATACACTATACAGGTTGCATTTCAAGTGCTAAAAGTCTTGTTAATGAAATATTACTATTAAACCCATTTTCATGAGAATATTTCCACTTGAACTTCGTCAACTGAATAGATGCTACAACAGAAACCTAGAACACTAAAAATCGCATATTGCGGTAAGCAGCCAAAAGCAAAAATAGCATACAGTAACTTTGCATGCACCATGCTCGAGCTTTATAGACACAGCAGCTAATTATATGCTGGAAGAAATAAATCAAACCTACCCAGTTGTGGCAACCTTTCTTTAAAAATATGAACTCGGTCAGTCTGGGATTGACAGATGTAGGTCCAGTATGTACATAAATGCATATTATTATATTATTGTTTAGAGGTTGCATCTGAGTAAACTTCAGAACCAGCAGGGGTTATCTTCACTATCTGTTTTCATGAGACTGAAGCCTCAAATTAAGGAAATCTCATGAGAATAAATGTCATATCGTTTCTGTTGTATTGAAAAAACAGGGCTTTTCTGGTTTTAGATCTTTCCCTATATGGTGGGTTGATGCCAGCCAGCAGTTAAGGACCCACCAGCCGCTCATTTGCTCCCCTCTGCTGTGGGCTGGGGGAGAGAATTGGAAGAGCAAAAATGAGAAAAAGCTCATTGTCAAGAAAAGACAGTTGAATAAAAGTTAAGGGAAAAAAAGGGGGCGGCGGTGATCAAAAAGTGATGTAAAGGCAATCAATCACCGCCTCCCAACATCAGTCCCCAAGCAACAACTGCCTGGGAAAATCTACCCCCAGTTTTTATTGCTGAGCGTGATGTTATGTGGTATGGAATATCCCTTTGGTCAGTTGGGGTCAGCTGTCCCAGCTGTGTTCCCTTGCAGCCCCTTGCCTGGTTGTGTTATCAACACTGTTTTAGTCACAAGTGTGAAACACAGTGCCATATAGGCTGCTGTGAAGAAAATTAACTCCATCCCAGCAGAGCCAGTACACCCTAGAACCAGATGAAATGCTTTAGTTAAAATTCAGATTTGAATCAATCACCAGATCTGATAGATGTGTCATAGGTCTCCTCCTTAATGGTCCATATGTTATTAACATCCTCTGAGGACTCGGGCAACGCTTGTATGTTGATCAGCTTATTCACTGGGAGTTCATACTGCATCCATTCGGAGACTGGTGCTGTAGATCCGCATACGTTTTACTTCTGGATACCTGTAACTTGTGTAGCAGATATTTATTATCTCCCAAATAATGGATTTGCATACTGGAACATGTTAGCCCTAATTTTTATGTAAATACACAAAGCTTGCTTGAACAATTGAAACAAATCTTGCTTAGGTGGGGTATTTATTTAAATACATGTTTATACATGTTACTTTTCAAAAAATACTTATAAATCCTGAATCTGGTTGCACAGTTGTTTAGTCTGTGTGCTAAATAGTAGCACTATATATAGTAAAAGACCTTGTTTTTAGTGTTTTTTCTCTTTAAACACCTGAATTTATTTTGAATCTTCAAGTAGGAAAATGTCACTTGTGATGTGGGAACTCGTCTGTGAAGGATGTATTCCTTAGATTTGCAAATAATAGATCTTGAGTCAATTCACTGTAAATAAGTATCCTTGTGATCTGATTTTAAATATTTAGTAACTTTAGGGCTTTTATTAGTTTGCTGTGTGAGTATAAAAATGAATGCACTTCAATATTTTAATATTGATTGTTTATTGTAATTACTCTGTTGTGGAAAAGCAATGTTTTGTTTGAAACAGATTTTGTTCCAAACACATCTGATGATGAAAGGAGGTATAAAATAGGAAACCAGGCAAATGTTGGGCTGTTTAATCTGAGCAAGCTGTTACAAGCTCTAAAACCTTTATTGGATCCCAGGCAAAAGCAGCTGTAAGTAATCCTTAAAATATCTTGACGCTTAAAAGAACTAGTGAGATGGGAGACCCTTGAATCACCATATGCATAGGAAAGAAAGGGATTAGCTGTTAAAATATTTTTTTCTAAGTGGAAATTGATTCTGAATTACTTATTGGCCAGAATGAGGTGGAGGGAGGGGAGAAGGGTTTTCATTGGTCATACATAATAGCAAAATACGACTGGGAGGTGGTCTTAGATGTTGTGTGGTCCGTTCTCCTTTCCCTAAGGTAGGGCTTTTGCCTGTTTTCTATTCTAAGTTTGTCTAGCTTGTTCTTTAAGATGCTTACTTATGAAGACCAGACATCCTCCTGAAGTAATGAGGTAGTATTTTAATATCCTATTTTAAAGATCCCTAATATGAATCTTTTCTGTGGTTTAAACTCATGACTGTATGAAAAGGAAGAAAATTGTATTTTTCTTCTTTGCAGCAGCTATTTATGTATTTGAAGCCTGTTAAAATGTTTCCCCTTAGTCTTTTTCCCACTACAGATCCCAGTTGATTCAGAATATCAATGTTTGTGAGATATCAGACAGAAGTTTTCCTTGATTAGTGTACAGTAGTATTGTACCCACAGTAGTATTGTAGTTCCATAGAATTTGACATTTCTTTTGTTTTTTTGCAGAGCTTCTCAGATTTTGGAGGGATATGGTGAGCATTATTACATCCGGTATGGAGTTCCAGAACTCAAACTTTGTCGTCACAATACTATAAATTATGTTATGTGGCAATTTCCTTACTTTGTTATTATTTTCAGTTTCACAGAACTATTCAAAAGAAAATTGGGTCTTCTTGGAGAGAATGAGGATGACAACTATTTGATTGCTTTCCTCCTAAAAGTAAGTTTGCTTTGCTCGTTTTCTTGGCAAACATCTGGATCCCATACTTCAAAAAAATCTGATAGAAGTGTCTTTTTTCACTAGCTTATGGAAGATACAAAGGCTGATTTCACAATGACATTTCGAGAGCTCAGTGAAATTACTGAAGACCAGTTAAAGGAGCTCCGTATTCCTGAGGTATTAATACAAGCACCAAATTTTAGGAATACTTAATATAAGAGGAGTAAATCAGGTTAAACGTAACCCTGGTGTAATAGAGAATGTCTCAAGCCATGATTTGCCTGGGAAATATGTCATTGTAGCATTGTTAAGGGACAGGGAAACTAATGTATCTGTGTCATGCTACCACCCCATGTTAAGCCTGTGTCTACTAAGGAAGGATACATTAACCAAGAGTGCTAATGAAAGACACTTTAATGAAGAGTGCGGAAGTAAAATGTTCAGCCTCTGGTACAGGTCCAATATGAGTAGTCATAAATACTCATACACAGGTGGGAATGGGATTTTCTTCACATTTAATATGGGTCTTCTGGAAAGAACTTTCCTTCCTTTGTGCTTCCCCCCCGCCCCCTTTTTTTTTTTGTTTTGCTTAAGAATACCTTCTCATAGTATTTTGTAAGACACAGATGAAGTTGGATAAGTCTCATAAGGAAAATTTCAACCTTGGGTCGATCAAGCTATTCCTAACATGGGGGGTTACCAGGTGACCTAAACATCTGCTTTTAGGCCCATCGGCTTGTCTCGGTATCTAATGACAAGTGAGATCCCATCTCATCATAAATTCTTGCTAGAATCTCAGCCCGTAGTGGTGTCTGCGCTTCCTCGGTTTTAAATGTAGCTTAAAGCATAGGAATACATTTTGTCATGCAATTTTATGCTGGTAAAAAGTTTTATTTTTTTAGAGAATTTTTTTTTATTAAAGTAATTTCACCTGCTGTTTATTCACACACTAATACCTTGTCAGCAGCAAAGTAAGTTCTCATATTGGTTTGTACATCACTTATAGTTTTTTTTTTTAGCTGCACACCAAAATTGACCTAAAAATGCCAGAATCCTTTGGGAACAGCACGGGAATCCTTACATTTAGTATTAGCGGCAAACATTCTGAAATTCCTCCCAAAGCAGCCTAACCCTGCACATCTTTGAATAAATTCTTGAGTCCTGTACTCACCTGTTATCTACCTGCCTGACCCCCACCTCTTAGTTACAGAAGTAACTTTAACTCATCTTTATGCTCAAATGTGGTTTTCATTCTATTTTTTGACTCCCATTCCTTAAAAAAACCCACAGATGTGACCAAAACTTTTTGTTCTTGCTTTTAATTTCCTTTACTTAACTTTTGCCCATTTTTTCTTGTATATCTGCTGTTTACCTCCTTTTATCTACGTCCATTTCTTTCTAATCTGTTCTTTCTCTGAAGTTCATTTTTTGCCTGTGAGCTTTGGCTCCTTTCTCTCAACTGAGCAATATGAAGCAGCTGTTAGCTCAGTGTCATCCGCCAGGGAAGCCTAGTTTGTGGTTGTTGTCCAACACTGGAAGCAGTAACCCCAAGCTCTGGTTTCTCTCTGTTTACCTTTCCAAGTTCTGTCTCCTCTCCCTTCCTCCTCTCCTACTGTCTCTACTGTTCTCCTCAGTCTTCTCCTATCCCTGTAGCCTTAAGTTTCTCTTTTTTTCCACGCCTTATCTTTCTTTAGCAATATATTTTCTGTATTCCACAATTTTGGAAAAAAAACCCCTGCATCTCTACAAATAGATCTGGTCCACGTAAAAAACTCAGAAGACAGTAGAACCTGTATTTATGTAGCCAAAAAAAATAAAATAGGTCAGACAATAAGCCAGGGAGAAATAGGGGTGAAGTGCTGGAGGTGCTTAGGTAGAATTTGCCATAACAGAGATGGATTTATATGGATCTATCACTAGCAAAAAGAAATAATTTAAATACACAGGAAAAAAAATCTACAAATATCTGGGAAGAAAATTCATTGAAGGGTCGTTATATGTTTCCCTCTTATATCCTTTTAATATTCGTTTGCTTACTTTGGGTTTTGCTTAATAGGAACAAAATTCTGATTCCCTGCCATTAACTGTTTCTTTCTCTTTAGGAGTTTTGGGCTCTCCAGGATTTGGGTAAACACAAGTTATTTTCAGAATGGGTTACTATGTACCTCTTGAGATTAAATCGGTAAGTTTGATGCAGTTTCAAGTGTAAAAATAATACCAAGTGTATATTTGCCAGGAGCAGGCAACTTTAATCTGCAGTGATTTTACATAATCGTTAGTGGGTCTGGTAACCTGCCTCAGTCATGATTATGTAATAGTATGGCTTTAGGATGACAGGGGTTGGAAATTGGGCAGTTGTGAATACACAGACTGTGTTTGGAAACCGCTGGTATTGCATAGATAGGAACATGCATGTTAGAACTTCCTACCAATTCTTTTGTCTTAAATCAATAAAGAATGGGTATGTTTTTCTTAGTCATATATGGTACGCATGGCTGATAGTAGTCAAAAGAAGTACATATCAGATACTTGGAAATTTTATTCAGTAAATGCAGTTCTTACGAAAATAAAGTCAATACAAGAAACAACTCCTACAAGAAAGTGTGCAGTTTTTTCAAAGTCTAATAATTCTTAGAGATTCACACCTGCTTCCACTGAACACAAAAGTAGAACACTTAATGCTTCTAATGAAAGTCAGATAAAATATTTTTAAAAATAAGTATAACCCCCATTAGCTAAAGCACTTTTTTCTTCTTTTGGTTTGTTTTTCATGTACAGTAACAAGGGTGATTCAGACACCAATAGAAGAACACGAATGACAAGTGAGTAAAACAAAGGAATTCAGATGCTTGGAGATGGCAGCTATTTATTTACATAGGCCTTTTCAGTGTCAGTTATTTTTCCTCTTGAGGAGAACTAAAATGAACTCTCATTACACTGCTGCAAATCTTGTAATACTGTACATTCGCTGTGGCTATGTCTGGTTTCACCCAGTCGTGTGATTAGAATCTAGCCATGTGTGTATGGCTAGACTTCTGAATATATATGTACTTTTTATGTAAGCTAAATGATCAAGATGTTCCTTGGTTACAATGAGGCGCTCTTCCTCCTTAGGCATCCTCCTTTTTCCTTCCTTAAAAAAAAAAAAAAAAAAATCCTTACTAAAGGACTAAGTCTGCATTTTGAAGAAGTTGGTCTGGCCCAAACACCTGTTGTGAATGCAGTTGTAGGCATATCAGTGGACTGAGGCCTAAGAGCGTGAGATCGTGGAAGTGCACCACAACTTCTAGTCCAAGTTGCTCTTCTCTAGATTCTGCTGTTTTTGAAGGACAGAGCACATGTCAGTTCATATGTCAGGTGACTGAAATCACAAGTGATGAAGATGTCACGAAGAAGGCTTTTCCACCAGTATTCACAAAGGCTGCTCTGCCCTGTGTCACACCATATGCGCATATAGACACTGAAGCAATCCAGCTCAGCTGTCCAGCTACGGTCTATTCCATATCAGTCCTCATTTACCTACTTGTTTATTTTTCTTTCCCTTATTTGTTGCTTACCTTTTTGTATTTCTTTTTTCTTTCCATTTTTTTTTAACCCCCTTTTTTACAATTTCCATGTGGGGGCTCGGGGGATGCCAGGCCTCCAGCTTGTTCTATGCTTTGGTGCTTGTGGACTTGATTTTTTTTTTTCCCTTTTGATTTTCTTGAATAACTTAATTACTGGCACATGGGAACATGGTTGTCTGTATGTGTCGTGTATCAAGTGGGGCTTCACCGTAGTGTCTTGAAATGGTGGATGTGCTCTGGCTGCTCCCCAAGTTGTAACTCTTCATTGCAAAGTAGGGTGCTCCCTGAAAGGGCCCCTAGGATTTGATTTTCTTGTGAGATGCCCTTCCTCGTCTGCTTTTCCTGAGTCCAAGCAACATCTTTTCTTTGATCTGTTCTTCCTTCCTTTAGCAGTCTGTAAATGTGTCAGTTTGCACTGTTCAGAAGAACATTGTTCTTCTCTGGTGCTGATAACACCAGGAGAGATTCTGGTAGGCATCCTGTACTGGCTCAATGGACTAACCTTTGTCTGAGTGTTCACATATTTCCAAACCCTTTCTACATGTTATAAAGTATTAAGATTTGTGAAAGGCACCCGCATTTTTTTCTGCACCTGGAGAAAAACCTCCTTACTTGTGAAAGCACTTTCTAGGCATGAAAGGAAGGTACTGTAATTGTCCGAGCTATCCTGAACACAAAATGGTAGAGTTACTGCATTTAGCTATCACAGCAGAAACAGCAGATATGAAATTCTAATAATTATTCAGGGAGATTTTTTTTGATCTGCAGTGAGCTGTGGTAAATTTGTGAAATTTGTCTATAAAAGACAAGCAGCAACTGAAAATCTCTAGACAAAAGGGAGTGAAGGAAATGGAGGATCTGATCAAATTCTGCATGAGGTATTATATGCTTCAGTGTTATGCTGCTTTGCCGGGTGTTTTATTCTCATTTCTAACAGAAATGGCTGTACTTTTTTGTTAGATACTGGTTGGCCACTTCCTTCAAAAGTTTTAATTGATTTAGTAAGAAAATGGCAGGAGATAGCACTGAGTTTCAGGAATAAGATAGTAAAAACTATGTAGGGCAGAAATTATCATCACTTGGACCCTCATGTTTGCATCCACATTTTCTAACCAAGGCTCCATCCATTTTTAAGAACACTTCTTACAATTTTACATGCATTTTTTGAAAGTTAATATGAAAACAATTACCAAGAAGAAATATTTGGTTTGTTTGTTGTATTTTGGAAGGGTTAAGAAGTTGCAACTGTGAGGCTGAGGCTCTTGGCTCAACTACTGTTTCAAGGTTTTGAGCTCCTCTTTTCCTCAGCTAAAATTTAATGCTGAAAAGTGTCTAAACACACTTCTTATTTTTCTGGTTTTTGAATATGCTTTTAGAGAAGATTATGACACTCTGAGTTTTTATTCCAAATGAGAAAGGATCTCAGTTTGGGGATGATCTTCTGCAAACCAGGATTGTGATTTTCTACATGTATCTCAGAGGATCATGTAGTACAGGAGACAGACAAAACAGGGAAAAGGTTTATACCACTACATGTGGTAGTGGTCTTAGTTTTGGTAGCAGTCCAAAACTTGATATGCAAAGATTCATGGTTAAGTTCAGTACAACTGAACTGAGCAGTACAACTTGCAGCACAAATCTGTCTCAGCTCAGTCAACTGTGCATTTTACCCAGCATTTCATGTTAAAGACAAAACTGTCAGGGCTCCAGAGATTTTTACATGGGTTGGTAAATCGCACTAAATTTCTTATTGCTGTCTTTAGAATTGACTGACCTTGAATATATTGCCATTATCACCTTGTTATTCATCACCTTTCCCTCATCATTAGTAAGTCTAGTAAAATATCTTACGTCCCAAAGTACATTACCTTGAAGCATTTCAAGTTGATCATTTTTTTCTCTCTTCATTTAGTTTTTAGTCCTTAGCAGCACTTTATCTTGTACTGCCTAAACATAGTTCCTTAGGAGTTGATCAAAGTTTTGACAATCCAAATCCCCGTACAAGTCTATCACTGTATTTCTTTATAAAAGAAACATATAAAAAAACCTATAGACCAGATGATAAAATGTTCGTAAGGGCACACAATTTCTTCTGCTTTGTCCTTTTCTTATCTGGCTTGTCTTATTCTCTCATAATTATCTTGTCACTTGTGTTAATTACAGATATTTTTAATGCCACTGTGAAACTTGTCAATTTGCGATTGTTAAGAATATATTTCTGGGCCAAATATTCTCCTGCTACTATGAGTCACGGTTTTAATGTGAATTATCATTTTTTGTATGAGTCATATGTTAACTTCTCCACCTTTTGAATATTCTTTTTATATTGTTATCACACTTTACTATTGAAAAACCATTTACTGGATTAAATCAAATACTTGGCCAGAGCCAATTACTTTGCCAAGTGGGAAAACACTATTTTTGTAGCAGTTAGGGCAGAGTGTTGTTATGACTATGTAAAGGCTACCAGGGTTCCAAATAGCCAGTCTTACAGGCTTGTGTTTAACATATGTAAGTATACACAGAACAATGCTAATGTGAAAAAGGTGAATGTCTGTGTCTGGATGGATTGCCTCTCAGTTTTCGTGCTCATGGACATTGTGCCGGAATGGCGTTCTATTACCTGGGCAGCTTTTATAAAGGAGGGAGTGGCCATGCCACCTGAGATGCTTCTGATTTCAGCCCATGTTCTGATTTTGTAAGAGCTTTACCACCTCTCTTCTAGCAGGAGCAGGAGCGATCAGAGTTGAGCACTTAGAGAACAGAGTGATTTTTTTTGTCCTTTACTTTTCTAAATAACATAAAGACCCTTTGTGTAATGCTGCTGTATGACAAATCTTGTGGCTTAAAATGGCTATCGTTCAGTTCCAAAGATGAAGAATTTAAAATTATTGTCATACATATAATAATCATGCAAGTGTTGTTTCACTGATTACGTAGCTTCAGTAAATTCAAGTTTGTTAGCTGGTTAAATGGTGCACTTTAGAAGGAGTGGTTATTACAGAGAAGTCTGTTCACTGCACTAGGCACTAATTCTGCATGGGGAGCTAATAAATATGAATAAAGTCCTGTGACTGTCTCACCACAGAACTTTAGGAGGAGCCAGTCATAGCTTTTCTCAAAGACATCAATTGTCTTGGTAGTCAGCTAGGATAAACAAGTTATGCTTGCAAGCTGAAGAAGCAGTACAAGGAGATGCAAGAACAGAGTGAACTGGGAAATGGAAATAGATTGTTTAATCCTTCCATCCAAAATATTATTTCTGATCATCCCCCTCCTAATATAATTTATTATTTGTAAATAAAATAACATCATAACTAATTGACTAGAGGAATTGAGTAGAGGGAAGTTTGGGATGGTTATTTTGATGAATACTCTGCTTTCTTTAATACCCTCTTTCAAATATGCTGTGAGGGTATTTAAATATTTTGTAAAGCTACGTGGATTTTTTGAAAGAAATATATAAAACTAATGTTTATTCATCTAAAACCTACTGGGACATCAGTGGAAAGGGAAGGAACAGATGAAGTTTGTGTATGTCCATAAATCACAGACTTTTGGTTTCACGTCCATGGGTGAAATGCTTCTGGTATCACTAATTAATCTCTTCCTGTAATAATCAGCAACTGAATTTGGGAAAATATGCAGATGAATGTCAAATTAAGATTTACAATGCAAGCTTTAAATGTTTGTTACAATTAATCTGTAACATTCTTTTGATCATTAATTAAAGGGAAAACATTCTGAAGTAGAATCTTGGGCTTTAATTGCAGAGCAAATGTATGAGTTGTGTTGACATTATCTGCTAAAAAATTGATAACAAAAGCCGTGCATGCTTATGAGAGCTGTCCTTGGCATACAGTTTGACAGAACTCCTTTTATGAGTTCTTAGTTGCTGTCCTGTAAGATATAACCTGGTTTACTCCTTCAGCAGTTTCATTTTCAGTGTCCCTACAATCTCCCTACCACTAATTAGACACAATCAGCCCAGAACATGCCAGAGAAGCAGTGCAGCTGTGATGGTTGTTTCCAGAAAGATAGAGCAGAAAGTATGGAAAAAAACCTCCCTCTGCCCCCACCAGGAAATGAAAAGGAAAGTGGAAAAAGTTGTTTCTAAAAAAAAAAAAAACCCCACCAAAACCAGCTGAAATGCAACATCAAAGGCATTTATGGCTAAACTTTTGATACATGATATAGAAGACAGAACATCTAAGTACATATATGTTAATGAATATCTTAATAATTCCTTTTTAAATTAAGTAATGTAATACTCATTTTTATGATCGCCAGGAAGGTATTGACAACATTGAAATACGCTTTCCACCAATGTAGCAGGAACCTAGGCCACAGCAAACTCATCACATTTGAAAAGTCTGCTGGTGTTCATAACAGGCGATCCTTTGTGTATCAATGTGATGTTCTATACTACTCTAATTTTTGTTTGGCACTTTGGCATTACTGATTGTGCAAGTTTAAAAAATCCTTCTAGCAACTCATAAAAATAAATAGATTGATTCATTCCCTTTCCTTTTTATGCATTTTTTTCTCTTGATCTGCAAATTAAACCTTGAAGATTTCAATGACATGTTTCAATGACTGTGTTTTCCTTTTGTTGAATACATCTAACTAAATTTAGCGTGATTTACTTTTGTTTTAGCTGTTAATCCTAGATACGTACTTAGGAATTGGATGGCAGAATCAGCAGTGCAAAAAGCTAATTTGAATGATTTCTCAGAGGTAAAATTATTTCTTTCTTGACATATTTATTAATAATTGGCATAATTGTTAATGAAACAGTTGTTGCGTCTACACTTTGAATTTATTATACTTTGACCAACACTATACTAATACCAACTACTATTAAAAATATTAACAAAATTATTAATAGTATTAATTATAACATAAATAGTAGTGACTATATTAATAGTAGTACTAATAATAGTAAGCAACTAATGTAATAGTTTCTGGGGCCAGGAGAGTGCATAATATGAAGTGAAACGCTTCTTGTTTGCAGGAAAACATTTTGTAGAAAAACTTACCCATTTGCATTGCTTCCAGGTTCGTCTTCTACAGCAGATTTTACAACGTCCCTTTCAGAGACAGCAGGCTGCAGAGAAAGCACGCTACTCCCTACGCCCCCCAGCTTGGGCCAAGGACCTCAAAGTAAGCTGTTCATCCTGAGAGAAATTTGAACAGGCCAGAAAAATGATCAAGGTCAAAGCTCAGGCCTTTGAATAGGATTAATGGATCAAGCCACAGGAACTCCTCTCCTGTATGCTTTGTGGACTGGAGTCTGCTGCTCTGCTAGGCAAGACAAGGTCCTGACCAACTTTATAAAGTCTGAAGACATGGACCACTATGTATGGTTGCATCAGCAAATTATACTGGTGTTTATAAAACTGCCCTTCATATTCAGCTGTGCATTAATTTGAGTTATTTAAGTTCTGCCAAACTGTCACACTTAAACTCAGAATTCATGGCCAATCAGGTGGGTCTCCATAAGTTTTAATGGCTGGTCAATTCAAAATCCATCTAAGCTAGTTTTAATCATACAGTATTTTGATGAATGTTCTCTTTGCCATTATACACTGTTCAAATATAATTATATTCTGAAGACCTAAATGTTCTTAAGTCTTTTGCAGGGTTGGAACAGAGGATCATCTTACGCTTAGACCTTTTCTCTTTTTGACCTTGTTTTGTCCCATTAAACTGCCAAGAAAGATTTAAAGGAAATTCAATTAAATAGTGAACAAAGATGTCTGTCTTGGGAGTGACTTGCCCAAAAATAAATTTTGATGTCTTTGTCAGGTGCCTTTCAAGCCTGGCCCACTGCTCTTGGGAAGTGTATCTTTTGATAGTAGTAGAAAGATTGGTCCACGGATATAAAGCCTCAGGAAATTTTTTTACTGGTTGGACATGGAAAAAGGACTTTCTTGGAAGTATCTCACTATGTATGCAGTCAGGTCAATATACCGTTTGTATCCAGCCACCTGACGCTGTAAGGGACTCACAAAAATGTTGCAGGGCAAGTATTTAAAATTCAACTGAAGCTGTTACAGAGAGTAACAGAGAGACACCAGTCTTTGAGTCCTGGTCTTGTTATTTATCCTTCTTTGAATACTCCCAATTCCACATCACAAAACTTGGTGTATAATTAAGCCAAAATTAATACATAAGCAAT
Source organism: Ibidorhyncha struthersii (assembly GCA_013398815.1). Taxonomy (NCBI): domain Eukaryota; kingdom Metazoa; phylum Chordata; class Aves; order Charadriiformes; family Charadriidae; genus Ibidorhyncha; species Ibidorhyncha struthersii. The sequence continues at coordinate 196,386 of VZSZ01001788.1, read as the reverse complement.
CAGGTCCAATGTTATGCTAGAAAATTTACAGCAAAAATCACTTATTTGGGGGCTTTGTTACTTCTTGACATTACCTTGTTTCTTCCCATATCCAAAATGGATTGTTTTAGAATCTCCAAATTTCTTGAGTGCCACTCGATTCTGAAATCGAGTCTATTAAGTGTTATAATTAGCATTTCACAAATCTATTTCTAGAAATATAATCAGTGTGGAAAAAGAATTACATTATTAGAAACCTTTCAGTGACTAAAAAAAATATTTGAATGCCTTTACTTCTTAACTATGATCAGTACAATTACTCAGCATGGTTTCCTCTCAGATATACGTCTGTTCAAATATAAATACAGTCGTTCAAATATAAATAGCAATATCATAGTGTGAGGCACAATATAGATACTCAAATACAGTTTTCTGAAAGTCCAGTCTGAAGTTTAAGCAACTTTTCACAAGCCTAGCCTGGTTTAACATTCCTTGTGCAGGTAGTAAGTGCTCTTCTGCAACCATTGGGATTAGTGTTTGAGCTGGCAACACCTCCAGATGAACGGAGTGGGCTGCTGGAGGGGCTGCAGAAGCCCTTCAGCGGGGGGCTGCACTCCCAGCCTATTGAAACACTGGCGCTGCTGTCTGTCCTGGGATAATTACAAGCAAAATAGCATGTTGTGATGAAATGTGTGAACATCAGCCTTACTACCTGTCATGGAGTGAGTTACAGTGCAAATAAGTGATGATTTGAAGATGTACGTAATTTGTGCCTGCAGGGTAAATACAGTAGCACTGCAACTTGGGCCCTGGTTTCCAGTTAGGTGAAAGGAAAGAACTCTAGTTTATCTGGGAAGTTTCTTTTGTGTGTGGGCCAAATGTGACTGCCTGTACATCTTTACCTCATGGAAGAATTGCATAACTACTTTTTTTCTTCAAAGTGTTTCATAAATGTTAAATCCTATTAGTAACAGTAGGAAGTGGACCTCTGCTTCACCCATTGTTACAGGTAAACAAAGCTTCCAGCATCACGATATAAAACCAGAACATCCCAAATGGGAGTTTTTTTCCAAGCAGCAGTATGTCCTGCCCACTGTGCTCATTGTGAGGCTTTTCTCAGGGTCTTGAAAAACATCTGAAAGAATGAAGCAAGACCTGAAAACTGGTTTCACATATTCCTCTGGCTGCAGAGAGTAGGTCAGCTACTTCTTTTCTCCAGGAATTCATTCATGGACTCAGACATGTCCTCTTTCCGTGATTCNGTTTTACCAAGTGGTAAACATTGCCTGTTTTTAGTAATCATTCTGATTTTGTAATAGTACTGGCTGTTAATGGTGATTGGACTGCCTTAGAATATTCTGCAAGACCATGAGAATTCATAAGTCTTAACGATACTGAATCTCTTCTGCATTTCTCCCTCAAACAGAATATGCGTATTTCCCAGTTACAGTGAGACTGTCAGTGATAAACCATGAATAATAGTTCTGTCCTGTAGTTTTGCCACATCATCTACTTCTGCTTTTCCACTCTCAAAGTGCCTTACAAAGAGCATGTGAAAAATACATGAAGAATACAGTTATTGCAACACTATCTTTTAACTATGTTTTGTGAAAGTAGAGAAATGAGCCCACATTGTGCTCAGCATTTTGTACCACCTCCCTTTCCACTTCTAGGTTTTAATCATTATGGTTTATTATGACAATGTAAGCACTAATACTGTTTCATGATATATTCCCTAAAATCCGTGGCTTCCACTAAATTGCTGCTTCCTTCACGTTACATAAACACAGCAGTGAAGCAAGAGCAGATGGGAATACTGTGGCTGGCAATCAAACGGGTGTTTATTTGTACTCTCATCCTCTTTCTGCAGCAGAGGGCAGTTGTGAGGGGCAGCAGTGTTGATCCCCTACATGTGGACTTTTCCACAGCTCTATAACCTTTCTAATCCTAAGGACTGATGGAAAAGTGGTCGCTTGAGGTAGGTCCTTCTTCCGTATCAGCGATGTAAGAGCCCAAAGACAACAGCTGCTGAGGCTGCTTCCATTTGAGGTATGGAGCAAGGTTAAAAATAACATGATGCAATTTCAGGTCTTTTCAGACTAAAATACTGTAATCTCTAGTAATGTGCATACTACTGTGTGCTACAGGAATAAGACGATTTCATATGGCAATAGGTTAGACAGGTGGAAGGATTAATTTCTATTTTTTAGAAAGACTTTGATTTACAGTCTCAGAAAGGAAGATCTTCTTGTATTTTGCCACATCTTTTTTTGTACCAAATAAAGCCAGATAATTGTGTATCATTAAGATGGTAGCTCTGTTCTTTGAATGGAGAGTTTGAATAGTTACATTTCAGAAATTCACTGCAGCCATGCGCAAACACAAAATAGTTGATAGCGGTCTAATCATCACAGCATTTTAATTTATTTTTGGAGTTTTCTGTAGGCTTTGATTCTTTTTGTTTCGAAGAAAGCTCAACCTTTTCTTTTGTGTAAGATTAAGTGCGTGAGTTATGATTGACTGCAGATGTAAAATGTATAAAATTGAGTTTATTGTGCTGTAACAAAAGAGAAAGGAGGAAACAGGGCAGGAGGCTGAGCGCTCTGGTGAGAAGAGTGAATGCTAGGAAAGCTGTGTAGAAGTCAGTTCTTTGTGAATTCAGAGAAACCACCTTATCGTGCAGCATTTTTCAAAGGACATGTTCTGCTTTATTTTGATGCTGGGTACATATTTCATAAAAGAAAATTTGTTTGTTTTAAAAATAGTTGGATAGTAGACAGCTGTTGTCACCGAAGTGTGTGGAAGATGTGCAGTCCTAATACCTTATCAGAAAATGACATCCAGTGATGCTTCATTATGCTTACCTCAGTTACATATGGAAAATAACTGGGAAACATTAATCCTCTTCTTTTTTTTTTAAGCCCTAGTTGTAACCCTCCTACTTTTAGCTAGTCAGTATTTTTTCTCCTGCACTTGGAAGTAAAGCTTGTAGTAAGCTTATGAGCCTTTCACAGGTCTTGAGAGCGTTTCTCAGTTTGGCTGTTTGGAGATGACAAGATACCCTTTGAATGTTCTAGCACTTCAATTCAAAACTTCTAGGTAACATTTATGTTCCTGGTGAACATAGTTTACTTGGTGAGAGCTTTTTGCTCAGTTTGGTGAAAGCAAGGGAGCTAGAAGACCGGTAAGAGTTGCATGGGCTCTGTCTGTATTGGTAAGTAAAAGGCACAGGAATTAGTCCCTTGGCCCATGCACTGGTACCCTAACTGGCCACAGTTAGGGCTCTCTGTACGGGGTGCTTTAGACTTGTCCATGTTGTATTCTGGTGCCTGGCCTGGGCAGTTCCTTGAATTACACCTGGGACTGTGCTTAGGCCCACTTGGGCAGCATGGGTGAGCACAAGGCCAGCGCTCAAGCTTGCATCCTCGGCCGCTTTTATTTAGCAGCAGAGACACAGGTGTACAAGCTGTAGCATCTCGCTAGCACTGCTCGCTCCTCAACCACAGGCTGCACAGCAAACAAATGGTTAACAGCAGTTGTAAGACCTCCCCCCATCCCCATATCCCTGATGTGCATTTCACTTACTCTTCCAATGCTTACGCTGCTGACAAACCAAAAAAAAAAGAGGAACCAGGGAGTGGCTGTCCCATGGCTATACCTGAGTAACTCCAGGGATGGGCACGATCACTGCAGGAAACACATCCCTTAGCTTCAGCTTGTCTCAACTGAAAACAAATTAAGTTGTGAGATGTCACGTAAATTTTTTTTAGTGACTCATCTGGCACTTCTCTGGCCGAAGCATCCCTGTTCTGAAACACCTTCTGTGCAGCCCCAAGTTCCTCGTGTATCCATCACTACCCTCCATGCTGGCTCCTTCTGGGAGCCCGTCCTTTCACTCCCACTGCTGTGACAGGGTGCCGCCTGCTCCTCCTGCTGCTCAGACGGACAGGTTCTGCCCTGCATTGCTCCGACTTGTCAGGGCTCTGGCTCCCCAATACTGAATGCTCGCAGTTTGTGCTTTATTAGAGCAAAGTCCTGGTCTTTGCTGTCTTGTGGAGGACTGTGCCCATGAAGCCACCAAAATGTGCAAACATTGTAGGCACCATCCGCACAAAAGTGACACAGGCCAGCCAGCACTGCCATCCATACTTGGAGAGAAGGGTGGTTCTTTGTGCTGGGAACTTGTGGAAAATGTGGAAGATAAGGGTCTGCAACTCTTAGGTGAAGTAGGGCTGTGACGGCCAGCGATCGCCTCGGCTGGTGTTGCACTTTTGGACTCTGCCACCAATGTTTTCATTGATGTTGGTCAGTGAAGAGCCTGCAAGGCATCTGGGGTGAAGGCCAGGCCTCGGTAGCTTGGTAGACCTGCATGACCTTGGAAAGCCAAAAATGTCCCCTACCTATCTCTGATTGGTCAAACAATTAACCTAAACCAAAGACCCCACCAGGGAGTGTGACGTACTGGGGTGGGGTGGGAAGGGGGTGGGCCTCATTTAACCTGTAGCATCAACAGCCTTACAATGCTCCTTGTCCACGCTCCAATGGTGGCCCCTGCACGCAATGCCTGAACTCTCTGCAACCTCTGCAGATACTCATCTCACTCTTAGCATCTCTCACACACATGCGATCCTGTAAAACCTTGTAACTAAAATGCTTTTACATCTTTTTCAAGTTCAAAACCAGGGAGAAATATTAACCACAATCACCTTTGCCCACGTACAGCTGCGTTTATTGGTCTGCCTCAAGCAGCCACTTCTTCCACCAGAGATAACACAGCTGTGGGCTTTACCACAGTGTTTAAAGCAAAATCATTTCAGTGGCAGGAAGAAATGGATGTGGTTCACAACATCATTAGCATTTTCATCTTAAAAAAGAAAAAAAGAGTAGTCATTTCAAAAGGAAAGGCACTTTATAAAGGTGTGGTTATAGGCTTCGTATTTCTGCTAGGTGGTTACACAGGTACATGGGTATTGACAAACCAACTTTAAGCCAAAATAACACTAAAGATGACCCAAAACTTTCCCAGGCCGTGGCACTGCCACCAGCTTGTCATTCCCTTGCCTCCCACCACCACTTCTGGAACTAGGAGTCCATTTTGAAAACGAGCAGTGCTCTCAGCCCCTACTCTGTCAGCTGTTTTTACTTATTTATTTATTTATTTATACCACACACTTTGCTTTTGATGCTTTTTGTACTGCAAAATACAGAAATATATTATTTATGATATCTTAGAAGATCATATGCTTGAGAAGAGGCAAAGACTGGAAGAAATAAAAATGAAGACTAGAAGGAAAAAAACTCTTTAAAATATTTGAAGTGGTACCAATTGCCAGTAAAATGCCTGTGCATTAACTATGACACTTCATGCAGATATAAAATAGAAGCTATCTTTATTTGAGAACTAATAATGAATGCTGCCTAAATGAACAACGGAGAATTCAAATGAGAGAACGAATGAAAAAAAATGTAGGAAGAGACATTCACATCAGGCACAAAGTAATCACAAAGTCTTTCAAAAGACAGACTATTTCTAGGTATGGTTTGAAGACAGATGTTAACTAACAGGAAAAAAAATCCTTGTTACCAAGGGAAGCAGACATGATTTCAAAGTAAGTTTTTCTTTGTCTAAGATTAACCAAATAAAAGAGATTTAAAGGCAGCCACTGTGAGTGCTGACAGGTATGGCTAGAGCTGCATCTGGGGTGACACTGTCTGGAAACGGCCCTGGTCCTGCAATGCATCTCAGAATAACCTAGCCGAGGTTTTACTTTTTAAGAAAGGCTATTTTTGAAAAAAATGGGGTCTTTTTATTGAAAAAAAAAACCACCCACAACTGGGGGTTTTCTGACAAAGAACATGTAAGGGGAATTCTGTGAAAAGGGATCTTGCCACTTCCCAAAATTCACACAAGAACATTGTTGTATTTTTTCCTTCAGCTCCAATTCTACTAGACACGGAGCCACAGAAGATGTATTTCACTCGCTGGCCGGCTCTGCAAGTGCTGCTCCACCATCCCTGGCTGTCCTGATGGGCTCTACAGCCAATTCTCACCTCGGCCTGATGTTGGAACGGGAGTTAGTGGTGGAGGGGGGGCAGGGGAAAGGAGCAGGTTATAGGGACAAAGTAGGGGACTGAGGACACCCGACCTTACTTCTTGAGACCCCCAGGAGGAACTCTGAAGGAGAATTCCTCCTGGAAGAGCCTGATCCAGCATGACCTTCCATGACGCCTCACAAAACCAGCTACGGCTTGAAGACCACCTGCTCCCAGAGTTCAGGAGCTGCTGCCCCTTTTCTTCTCAAGAGCTTTCATTAGGTCAGACATGAAATCTGCTTGCCTGCCTCCACCTCCACTCAGAGGTGGCCCAGCTGACCGTGGCTCTCCAGCTTGTCCTGTGTTCTCTAGCCTTTTTGAAGGAAGTGGCACAGGTTTCTTTGTTAGAGGTGGTGGCTTACTGGAGACAGGTGGAGGTGGAGGTGGAGGGGGTAATGGCAGGTCTCCATTACCGCTGCTGGAGGCTGGTGGTGGTGGAGGCACAAAATCAGGAGGAGGTTCACAGAAATCAGATGGTGGTGGCGGTGGTGGAAAATCAATCTTCAATGTAGGTGGTGGTGCTGGAAAGCTGTCTGGATCTGTTAGGAAAATGCCGCTGTCTCGTTTGACTTTGGAGGGTAGAATTGGTGAAACAGAAATAGCAGATGAGCGCCTCTCAGGCGGAGGAGGCGGCTGCAGCGAGTTCCTCTTACTCTGGTTTTTCTGTGGCCTCAATGCTGACTGCGCCAGGCCAGGCGCACTGATGTTATTTGACTTAGCCTTTAACAAGCAGAAGGAATAAAAGGACAAGACATAGTCAGTGCATGTGTAAACTAATGCCACTGCTGAAGAACAGCGAAAAGATGTGAAAATATATGAGAACAGTGCAGCAGACAGACAGCGAAATGAAGTAGAGTACGTTTTGCCCAAAGAGTGCAAAGAGTATTTTGTTTTCTTTTTGGAGCTGCCCACAGAGCTTTGACAGTGGAAACCTCCATGTTGACATTATTCATAGTGCTTCTTCAAGTGCTGTCCACAGAAAATGAGTGCTTTTAAATTTCAAAGAATTGCAGTTAGTAAGACATATAAAGATACTTTCTTGATGTTCCACCCTGCTGTTCATTCCCTGAGAACATGAACACTTAAAAGAAAAAAATCTGTGCTGTGATTTTACATCCAAAAATACTGAGCAAGATTTGAGATCATAAAAAGCAGATGTAGTTTTGGCTCTCATCCCTATTGTATCTCCATCTCCCATTCTAGCTGGAGATCCAGAGCCGGATCTCTGGATAAAGCTAAAGTCACCTATCTCTGCCAAACTCATTAGACACAGCAGCAGTGAACTGGGAAGAAGGTGGAGAGATTTTGGAATTTAAAGTTTACATGTCTGGATTCACTGTCCCCAGCACTCTGAAGCATAGCATGACATGCATTCACCCGCAGGGTAATGCACTGGGCCCCCTCTGTGCAGGAGGGAGAGAGCTCTGCAAAGCATTGCGAAGAGTGCCACTTGGGAAGACTGTCTGTCACAATTCCGTGCAGTGCACAGCAGGGGAAGATGCTGCATCAGTGACCTGGCAAGGGCCACTGCTAAGCCTAGGGAAGGGTGTCTTCTGCCTGCTGGGAGAGGCACATGGACATGCCTCCTCTACTCTCGAATCAACAGTGCAACAAACAGGTCCTTGAAGCCACTAAGTTTTAGCCATGTTTGCAAGTTTCAAACCCTCTGACAACTTTTTTTAAGGAAAAATGAATCAAAGCATCCACCACATAAGTTAAGAAAAAGAAAATGTAGGATCATTATGGTTGTTATCGGGATGCTTATTTTGACAAATTTTAGGTGGCTTTTCTTTTAAATTGTGTTTGCTAGTCGACATTCTGAAAATAAATAAAGCCCATTTGGTGATATCTGAATATAATTTGCTCTTCTTTTTTTTCAGGTAGCAATTGATAGCTGTTGACAGTTATTACATAGACATCCTATCTGTTCTTGTAAACTTGTGGAGAAGTCTGCTGTCCTGAAAACAAAGCTTTGTAATACATTCATTCCTAGTTATGCTAATTTATCAGTTTAGATTCAGCGAGCTTAGTGCTCTAACTGTAGCACAATGCACCCTGAAAGACTTCAGCTTGACCCTTTGGTCCCAAGCTTGTAGAAGCTGTGAGATGAAGGCGGCAATGTGTTTGCTTCTGCTAGAGAAAAGTGCCCTGCAACCCTGCAGTCAGCAGTACTAATTCTGGCATTAGCTAAGTAAAACACCCATGCCTTCTGTTCCTCACTCTCCTTGCCTGCAAAGATGGAAGTAAACGACACAGAGGAGGAGGGAACCACTGGCTGAGTTCTGAGAACATGATCTACACCAGAGGAAGTGAGGTTCAGAACAGAGAAACAGATCTTTTTAAAGGAGGAACTCAAAGACAGAAACAAGAAGCGTAGGACACGTAATGCAGGTGACAGCAAAATCCTAGGAATGTAATTTCACTTGTCCTGTGCACTTTATGCATGATGGAGGGATTGAATAATGAACTGCAAACAAATGCAGTTTTTTTTTCAGTAGGATGTTTTTGAAGTCCTCATACTGTACCCTACTGATATTTTTACAGCCAGAGTTGGTGCAAGCAGACAAAATTTGGAGCTTAATGCATTTACAGCCTAATGAAAACATGTAATGTTTTCCCTTCTTCACACTTTCTCCTTTCTTACACACTCATCTTCAGCTGTGCACAGTGTTCCCTGCTGAAAACACTACTGTATCCTTTGTGTCACTAAGGCAAGACTTGTTTTCTGGCAGAGACAGAAAACGGCACCACGTTGCTGACAGCACAGACTCTTTGAGGCTGTCCCAGTAGGCGCATTCCTATTCCTGCTACCTGAACTCACAGCTATTTGTTCAGAAGAACGAAAGTGGCAGATGGCTGCGCCTTCACCTCCCGTCAGCGGCTCCTTGCTTCTGTGCAATGGGCACACCGTTCGCAGTGAGTAAAGCATCAGGAGGAGGAGGGGCAGCAAACCAGCCACTTTGCCCAACAGCCAAATCCTTGTCACAACAGTACACTGGCACTTTCAGGGGGGAAGATAGTGAGGGAAGAAAAACAAACTTGAACTGATTCACAGGTGACATTTAACTACTGCACTGCTAGTAACTACTGACCTGTACCTCTGATGTATCCACTTTCTTCTGAGTCTCTGGAAATTCTGCACTGGAACGACGAACAATTTGGGGAATCTGTCCATTTGACTGAACAGCAGCTGTGACGAGGAGAGGAGACAGAGGGAAGAGAGTGTCACATTTATGTGATATTAACCAGATCGGGGAATAGCAAACTAAGAAACAGGCTATAAAAACATCTTTACAACTTCCACCAAGGAACCAACAATGAGCTAACAACTCTGAAACTTCTCCCCCATCTGGAATCACGGACGATTTGTGAACCTCGCTATTCTCCGCTTAGTGAAGATCTGCTAGCTGGCTAAGTTAAAACGCTGCAAACCATCTGTCGGCCATTACTGTGTTTGTAAGGGATATGCATACATAACTCAGTACTGTCAAATGGAGTAAGTGAATGCGAGACTGAAGAACAAATTTGTTGGTTTAGTTATGAAAAATTCCCCAGCCCCTGTATAATCTGATGAGGATTAAATAAACTCTTCAGTTTAGTCTAGCATTTTTGGAAGCTGTACATGTCAAAGTAGTAGATAGCGTTTGGTGCCTAGATATGTACATTTGTAAACCTTAATGACTGCCTTAGCTCTATTACAATTTACAGTTCTAAGATCCAGTAGAGTTCCACTCATGTACTTCTTGGATGCTAGTGAACCTTTAGCTGCCTACAATATAAGGCTAAGCACAGTGATGGTTTTAATCTTAACTTGTACTTTTCTGATTAGCAAAGCGGTTCCATGAATATAAGAAATGGAATATATTATTTTTATTGCCATGCCTGCAAATCACATGACTGACAGAGAAGTAAGACAAACTCTGCAGTCTACTGAATTTACTGGGGCTATTTAGGCTTCAAGGGATGACAGAATATGGTCTGAAGTCCTTGTGTTTTATGTTTGTGCCTGCATGTCGTTCAGCATATTTAATCCAAAGTACTGTTTTGATCATTCAAACTGCAGTCTGTGTTTGTTGAAGGATTAACATGGAAGTCAATAAAGAGATAAAACCAATCTTGTGGCTGTAAGTGCTCAGTGAAGGGAGATGTAAATCCCTGGGTTCTGCTGCCATGCCCTCAAGTGGAGCAAGTTACTGTCTCTGTGCTGTCCATAGCAGGGCGGGAGTTTGGGCTTCTCACCGCTCAAGAATGTTGCAGCCCTCAGTCATGCTGAGATTTAACTAAATGAAAGAGAGTAGAGAGAGATCCACTTTATACACTGCAAGGTATCGTGTTCTACTTGGCAAATATGATATACCAAAAAGTTGGGACATGGCTAAATGGCAATATGCTGCTTCTGTTAACGGATTTCATAAACTATGCAAGACTTTAAAGCAATATTTGACATATCAACTCCTGCCACATACCTGCACATATGCTATACACAAAGTCAGTCAGATAAAGGACCCCCAGCCAATCCAATATATGAGTTAATGTATTCTACTATCAAGATTTATTTTTAATTTAAATGTATTCTTTCAAGTCAATTTCTCCAAAATTTTATGTTGAATTACTAATTTTTAAGGAAAAAAAAAAGTAGTCCAAATACAATGCAAAATATAGATACCGAAAGTATCTAAAACAAAATACTGAGCTGTGTAGTGATACAGAATCTGAATAAAGCAACATCCTTCATCTTTCAAACATAATGATACTGTGCTAGCACACAACATACGCTGCTTTTTAGCATCCAGAGACATACATAGTGAGGCAGAGAGGAAAAAAACATATTTTGCCTGAGATGCGCCTGGCACTTGGGACACTTCAGAACTGCAGACCAGTTTGGGGTATACGCAAACACACAAATGCTGGCTACAGCAGCATGACCAGGGAATACAGGCTACATGAGATGTGAGAACAGAAGTTCCACCTGCCTTCCTAAGCATTGCTTTTGGCTGCCACTGAAGTCAATAGAGTACAGTCCTTCTCTAAGCTCACACAAGACTGTAGTTTTCTATAGCAGATTTTAGCCTATACTGAAATCAGACCATATAAATGGCTATACAGCCATTTGAAAACAGAACAGAAGAAAACATGCCTTGTTCCATTTCCAAAACATGAGCCAATAACTGCTCACAGTCAGGCAGTTCAGGTTATAGTAGTATAGTTGGGCCCAGGTTTTATATAGGGCAATAATGATAACCGTAAGACAGCAAGAATCACAGTGACTTGCCTCAATTAGAACGCTAATGATCCTTCAGAGATATTTCCATAGAGACAACATACATGACTAAAATCTTTCCAGGCTATTTAACCATTTAATGGGATCCATTAGTTAAGATTAACAGTATACTTTATGATCACATGCAGTGTTCCTGGATTCTAGTCAGGAGCTGAAGTTATACAGATGTATATATACTTTATAAGGCCTCAATCATGCCCATATCCAGTACAGACTGCAGCACCAGCATTGAGCCCCACTGGCCAGCCACCTCTCTACTGCCATCAACACCAGAACACAAAATGCTGCACAACTGTCCCACCCACCCTCGCTAAAGTACCCCCATGCACAACCACCAAAAAATCCCCTGATCTCAAAACAGTCTGTTACTGTGTCTCCGTACCCCAAACGTGCATTTATTACCATGATTTGACTCCAAGGAGTCAAAGACCACTCTCTTCTCAGATGTACTGAGAAAAGGCAAACTAAAGCCTTGGAAAGATGTTTGAAGGATTTTGAGTTGTCTACATTAGAAGTCAGAGTATTAACTGCCAACACTGAATTTGACCTTGCCTGTCTTATGACAGTAAGTACTTGGCCAGCATGTCCTTCCTAATAAATAAGTGTATCTTAAGCATGTAAACTAAAAACATTCCAGCAAGTTACAGCTAGTATCATGCACTGTTGTATCTGTACAATGATAAAATAGTAACAGCAATATGATGAAGCTCCTGGAAAAGTAAAGTTAGAGAATAACCCAATCCTTTCTTCATCTGCATCCTTCTCCTAACACCCACATTGTTATCAAGCAAATGAGTGAAAGGCTGGGAAAGAGAGTGGCTCACTCTATAATAATCTCTTTCTGAAATGATCTTTCTCAGAATATCCCACTCATCCCTTTTACTCTTTGGAAGAAAAGCTCCAATACAGCCAGTGTAGAGATGGGCAAACAGAAAACTTCAAGACGTGGACCACTGGTCTGCAAAATGTAGAGGGAGGATAAAGGATTTGTATTCCGATGCCAACAGAAAAATACCTTATTAAATTATGCAGATTTAAACTGACCTTTGGTAGGCTGTCTTTGTATTCTTCAAGTTCTAACTTTAAAGTGAGAGTTCTGCTGCTACCTTAGTTATAGATTAGAGCTACACTGGGCTTCCTAGAACAAGATATTATCTTGCTGAATCAATGGGACGGTTTTCTGAACAAAGACTATGATGTGGAACACTGACGATGACAGAAGAGGACAATAAATGGGATTTCAACTGCTGTGACAGCATTGGTACCTGCTGATAAGGATCCTACAGGGGCAGCTGGTTCCACCGTCCCTTGATCTGCCCATCGAGACGACAAGCCAGCTTTCTTCACTGCACATTTGTAATTATCATATAGCGTCTTGCCATACTGCAAAAGAAAACAATACAATAAGCACCGCAGTAAGCCTGAAACAGGCCAAGCATTCATTTTGCTCTCGGACAACTTTTCTGACCCCATTCCTTCCTACCCAGTTTTGTTAAAAAGTAGTTTTCTACAAGTGATGTGCTTATTTCTGTATAGGGCCAGGTGGAAAGCATCTCTGTAACAGTACAATAAAACAGAAATCCCTGTGACCAACACAGTCCTACTGATATCATTCTCCCATTTTATGTTCATTTCAGTATCTGTAAATATTTTGAAACTTGGCTTTAAGACCAACTATGCTCAATAAATATCTTTTTTTCAGTGCTTTCCAAGTATTACATTTTCAGACTGGAGACTTGGGCTGCTGAATCCTGGGCTCTAGAGCAAACAGCTGTGTCAGTGGAATACAGAAAATTATTTGATATTCGCCCCACACCTTTGTTGGATGTCACCCTGCAGCAGCACTGGCAAAGAAGAATATCTATCTAACAGGAGCAGGTCTGTACAGTGAGGTCCAGCCAGTATAGTGGGCTATGTATAAACCCATCTCCCTTAATATTTTGTGCAAACCAAAATGGTCTGTGAATTCGGATGTTCTTGAATAGGGCGAGGCAGACAATTTAGGCAGAACTGCCTGAAAAATGTCACAGCTGGACTGACCAGAGCTTCCACATCTCTAGCCACAGCCTACTATTATTGTGCCAGATAACCGTGGAGTGAGTTTTACGAGTACATGAGTTTTATAGCTACAGAATTCACCCTCATGTTAATGAGAAAGACACACTGATAACTAGGGTACAGGAACATTCAGCAAATCCATTCTGGTCATGTCCTTCTGCTCTTTCTTTCTATGCATTAGCATGAATGTCCATTCTTGTCACAGTATTTCGAGTTGAGATGATGACAGTCAGTAACCTAAGGAAGACAGGATTTTATAGAAAACATATTTAACTAAATTTACTTTTAATCTCACCTTGGCGATTCTTATTCCTGTTACCCACTGATGCAGGGTTGCTTGATCATCGCAGCATAAGTACTTGATATATTGTGATTCCTTTTGAATCTGAGGGTGCTGAAAGACATTGATTCATAAATTAAGACAAACACAGAAATCAAGTCACTATACAAAAGTGTGAAGGCACTGCACAGTGACCTCAGTGAGAACACTGCCTATAGGCATCATGTTAACTTGAAGATGATTTGGAAAAAAAAAGAAGCAGCAAAAACAGAGTATAAGAAAATATAAAAAAGATGGTGATTATGAACTATACATGAGTTGCTACTGCCAGCATTTACTTGAAATAATTTTAACACATTGTAATATGAGTTCAAGGGCTACAGAAATCTAATAGTGATCTAGAGTTCAATGAAGTCTACCAATGCCATGGTTCAAGGTCTAACATTCAATGTATAAACACTGGAAGGAAGTCTGTTTCTCATTGTGGTTTGTCATCTGTAAGGCATTCAGACTGAATGCTGAACATAATTAGTTTTCAAAGAGTATGTTAAATTTGTTTAAGCATAAACTCTCAGCTGAAACAGATTTTTCCTTCTAAGTGACTGCCTGCCTTTGGGCCTAGTTCTAGCTTTCTTCCTACACATTTTTATTCTGCTTTACTCTTGCTGTTGTTTGCCAACAGTTTTGTAATAGTGCCATATGTTCCAGACAGAGCATCATTCAAAATGCAATGCCATCAAAAGTAACCTTTTTTGTTTGTCTGGACCAGAAACCTTTACAATTTTTAAACCGTTTTTGTTCTTTTGGACACAATTTAGGATCTCTTCCCCCTACTGATCAATGTAGTAGTGGTATGTGCAACACAAAGATCACCAAAATGCCAGGCTGCCTACTTGCCTGAGATTGAACATACTCTCTAAGACTCTGCAGGAATTTGGTTCCCCTGCTACAGCAGAGAAGGCTGTAAGTCTTTAGTATCTTAGATGGAATAATATACTCACATCTCTTGATACACAAGGAAAAGAATGAAACCAAAGGAAAAGGTTTCATGATCCCTCATTTATGTGTTCAATTCTATTTATATTCTTACAAATTATAGGTGCACAGTTAGTGAAATCTTGTGAACGCACAAAAGAGCAGCCAAACATGCTCCAAGGATTTGCTATTGTCAAACCACTCTCTTTGGCCGGGGCAGTTGAAAATTCACAGAATGGTAGGGGTTGGAAGGGACCTTTGGAGATCACCTAGTCCAAAGCCCCTGCAGGTTCACCTAGAGCTCAGATCCAGGCGGGTTTTGAATATCTCCAGAGAAGGAGACTCCACAACCTCTCTGGGCAGCCTGTTCCAGTGCTCTGTCACCCTCAAAATAAAGAAGTTTTTCCTTATGTTCAGATGGAGTTTCCTGCATTCCAGTTTGTGCCTGTTACCCCTTGTCCTGTCGCTGGGCACTACTGAAAAGAGTCTGGCCCTGTCCTCTTGACATCCGCCCTTATTTTTAATAATTTTAAAATATTTCTTAGATATTAGGTAATTAAATATTTTAGCTATTTATAAGCATTGATGAGATCCCCTCTCATGTCTTCTCTTCTCCAGGCTAAACAGATCCAGATCTCCCAACCTTTCCTCCTAAGAGAGGTGCTCCAGTCGCCTGACCATCTTCGTAAGAGTACCTCCACCTAGCAGCAAGGACCCTGATTTTTTTACACATTTTTAAGCCCCCAAACCAGAGCAGTGCTGGATGTGGGGAACTCGGCAGGATCCCTCACAGCACAGAGTGCTGTGAGCAGCCCACCAGCCCAGGGCTGATGTAGGCACCAGCTATCTTCTCACACGTGCCTGCTGGTGGCTGGGGCATCCCTGGCACAGAGGCCAAACCCTGGCCACAGCTGGGTGATCCAGGGGTTCAAAAGCAAAGCTGAATACAGAGGTCTTGCTCCTCAGCCACGTGTCCCTGCTCCCCCCTCAGCACTGCAGACACCAGGCTTCCCTTGCTTGTGCCGACCCAACTGTTTATGAGATCACATGTGATTTGGAAAAAAAAAAGGAACTGGTCTGGGTTAAATATAACCCATTTCATCATGCTGTAGTTTTGGTTTATTTTTTTAAACCCAGCAGTACACAGCATGGTCTCACATATGGCGTGGGGATAAGGGGCACTGTGGCTTGTGGAGAGAACAAGTAGCAAGGACGAGAGGATGGGACCGTGCTAGCCAGGATTGCTGTATCATGAAATTACAGAGGCAAGAGTGAACACACCAGGGAGATAACTGTGAGGGACAAAAAAAACAAAGGGATATTATTCTTGAGGGGGTCTCACAGTGACAGATGTGTCCCAAGGCAGTGCTGTGGGTAACTGCGTTACACATCCCTGCTGTTTGAACTCAGCTGCTCACACAGGTCATACTGTTCGCCATTTTTCTGCAAACACATAGCTGGCCATCTCCCCTGCATGACGAACATGTTCAGCCCCCTGGAAGGGCCCATGGCCAACTTATGCTATTACCTTGCTCTTGGGCACTCCCAAGGTGAGTGCAAGGGATATCTCACATTGCAAGCCCAGAGTGCCTTTACTGCAGAGCAGGCACCATGCCCGTCCCACGGACCTGCGCCTCACCCACCTGGGACACTCACATACCACCCCCTCATACAGTTCAACATACAGGGCTGTATCTTGCTGCTATACACCTATGCCACGTATCAAACAGAGGCAGCAACCAGGCCCCCTGGACAAACAGCCTTCTCCAGCTCCCCAGCATCTGCCTGTCCCTGTCTCTGGCAGCCTCGGACAGCCTGAATGCTGCTCAGAACGGGCTCCGCTACTGCAACATGTCACCAGGACACAATGCCTGACAATCCTTGTTTCCTTCTGCCATTTCTCCATTATGTGACCCAACACAGTGTAAACCATTAAGAGAATTCAGTTTGAATGGTTTCTTTAAAAGGGAACTGTAAGCAGGCACTTCTCTGTGCAGCAGAGTACGTCCCATAGACCTGGGTTACAGTATCACCAACAGAGGCAAAAGAACCAGTAGGTACAAAAACACTGTAACCCTGGATAAATTCAATTCTTCAAGCACTTTTCAACCAGCAACTAGCAATTTTGCTCCAGTGTGTAAGGTCCTACTGAACCCAGCAGATGGCACCCAAAGCTTTCAAAAATGAAAAAAGTAAGGATTTTTTTTTCCTCCTTTTTCATGACAATGAAATCTAATGGGTCTACATATCTCCTCTCATTTTCAAACAGCACACCTACCAACAGTTTTTTTATTACAGGGAAAAAAAACCAAAACTTCTATAATTTAACAGATAATTCATACAAACACCTGGAAGAAAGTGAACACTGTGTAAACAAGGCAGAGGAGGACATGGCATAGTGCAAGCTAGGTAACGGTGCTGCATATAGACAGAGCAATGCCACAATGCTGCTGGGGAGCTCAGAGGGGCTGCTGCAGACCTCTCCTCTGGGGCACCCTACAGAAATACCAGTTTCACAAGAACACCTGTACTGTGTCAGATCAAAGGGCGCCGGATCCAGTATCTGGACTCTGACAGTGGCCAAAAATGGATACTGAGAAGGAAAAAGAACAAGACAAGCATATTTGTTACTTCCTTCTCTGTACTCTCCCTGTCTGCTACTATTTTCAGGTCACGGGATTTTCTGAGTCAGATGGGGTTTCTCTGTATTTTGATTCTTCAATGGATTTCTCCTCCAGGTACTTCTTCAGCTATTTATTGAGCCAAGAGAGAGTACTTGCATCCACAACATCTTTTAGCAATAATTTTCCCAGGTCTGCTACACTGTCTATGAAGAACCACCTCCTGTTGCTCTGAACCTGACTGCTACTAGCTTTGTGTAACGTTCTTGTTACACATTAGAGACGCTAATGGCCGACCCCTATCCACACCTCTCCATGCCACTCCTGAGCCTAGAGATCTGTATCATATTACTGGCAAGTTGTCTCTTTTCCAGCCTACAGGCTTCTAGTCTCCGCAGTCATTCTTCAAGTCAAAGTCATTCCTTATCTTTGCTTATCCTTGTTGCTCCTCCTCGATACAAGTTTATTATATCCTCTTTGAGATGAGAGGACCAGAACTGTAAAGGTGAGAGGAAACCATGGACTTGTGCCACGGTATTGCAATGTTCACTGCTTTACCATCTATGCCTTTCCTAGTCATTCCTAATGCTTGTTTTACATATCTACCCATCACTGAGCATTGAAACAAGGCTTTTATCAAGTTATATACCATATCAGCATCTTGCTCCTGAATGTACAGGTCAGCTCAAAGTTAGTAATTTCACAGCTGAAGTTCTGATCTTTTTTGTCCCTATGCACATTACTGTGTGTATACCTAGACCGTATGTTATTTATGATTTTATTGTCCAGAACCTCAGCCTCACAATAGCCTTCCAGAACTCTTCAGTCTGCCCATTCCTCAGTGATCTGAATAATGTAGCATCATCGGCAAGCTTCCTCACCTCACTGTCTCTATGAATATTTTGAGACTGTGTGGTTCTCACCATCCTGAGAAGCTGAGAGGGAACTGTCAGTGAACAAAGCTAGAGTGTCCCCTGACAGACAACATGGGAGTTATTCACTGCCTACTCTCTACTCTATATTTTACTAGCTATTGTCTCCACTGGGCAATCCATCTTAACTACTGACATTCACCAGTGGGGCCTATTCCAAATTACCCAATCAGTTCCTTGATTAAATTACTCCAATCAGCAACCACGATTAAATGCAGAGTCACAAGTATATTCTGTCAATTAGGGTCAAAACTCGCAAGCTGCTGAGCACCCAGCTCTCACAAGGAAGGTTAAACACCTCAAAGCCACGCAGGCAGTCTGTATCTTCACTTTCTAACAGCTAAGAACTGTACTGTCTCTCTCTTTCCAAGAAGCAGCAGCAGCAGCACTGGCTCTCTTTTTATGTGTAACCTTACCAATGACACATAAAACATAACTTTGTACCGGACCCACAGCCTACTGAAGTTGACTGGAAATATCCCAGTTACCTTTCCTGGGCTTTGGATCAGGCCCAAGGAGGACTGTGCCGTGCTACCAGTGCAGAGGCTGCCTAACTGCAGCTGTGTGCAAGGCCAGACCATGAGACCAAACACCTGCAGCACCAAGCTTAATACTGAAGGTTTATACCTGTAAAAGATTATTAGTAAGTGGCTCAGATGGAGGCATTTGGCTTCCTGTGGATTTTGGATGCATGAAGAATGCTACTTTGAATAGGAAGGTATAAAGTTTCAGCCAAGAACTGTCACACCCCACCCCAGCAGCTTGCTCATTTGGGAAGAGCTGTACCATAGTGAAATTACTTTGGCAGTACAAATCGCAGGTCTCTGCTGTCAACAGTGACCTTTACAAGCTCGACTCTCCGCTAAAAACTTCAGCTCACATGCAAAATATATGAGCAAGTGCATAAAAATGCTGACTCAGTATAATCAATTCACAGAAAGAACCTGGACAGCTTTAAGTCCCTGGAAATGTCGACTTGGTGTGAAGATCCATGTGAACCAATTTCTTCCTTTCACAGCTCCTGCCTCTCAGGGTAGCTGTGTAGTACAGCACACAGACATAAGGAACTGTAGTTACTACACAAGTCTGGTTTTGCTAAACTAGATTCATAGTCCCTGTAACAACCCCTCTGTGAGACTAACAGAGGTCATAACAATATCAATCATGACAGTCATGTGAGAAATACTGTAATTTTAGGCAAAGTAACACTGAGCTCAGTATGCCACAGTTTAGACGTCTCACACATGGAGACAAACAAATTATTTTGTTACATGGTGCATACCATGTCCTGAAAAGGTCATTAAAATCATCTGACAGCGAAGTGAAAACATCTTCTCTGGAAAGGTTTATCACCTTTGCCTTTGAAACACGCAGCACTAAAATGAATTATGAAAGACAACTGTTTAAAAAGCAACCACCCCAGAAGTCATCGTTTGAATGAGAAGTGGTAATATGCAAGCAGAAAGGGACTCCAGAATTTTTCTCACAGAAAAAAATTGGATAGTGCTTTGAAATAATACGGTGTATTAAAATGCAACATAACTTGATTACAGTGAACTTTCTTCTCTGTCAATGTCAAAACTCCCAATAACGATGAATTAGTTGCATCATTGGGCCTGATTTTGGAAGTGTTGGACACCTGTCCAGCACCTCAAACATCAGGCTGCAAAAGCAGTGTTCCACTCAGAAAAGCACTGAAAAGGTTTGGAACAGAATCTAGTGTTCTCCTCTGACCCACTGTCTCCTCTACAAGTACCAACTGTCTAGAGAGAAAGAAAGCAGAAGCACTTGAATATAAAGAGCTTATTTTCTGGAGAGGTTTAAAAAAATATTTGTGCACAGATTACATTTTCAGATATAAAGTAAACTCTTTGCCTAAGGAAAAAAAGATAGAACACACTGGAAACCAGAAGAAATGGGAACTGAACGATGTGGTTTCTATAGTTTGTGCCAAAACAAATGACTGAAGGCCATGTGTGCATGAAATTAGAGATTATCCCAATAAAATCTTCTTTGCCTTCTTCCAACACTGGAGATGAAAAGTAAACTCAAGTTATTCAGGCATCTCATTGGATTCCTTGCCCCCAAATATATGGATCATTGCTCAGTCTCTGAGGCAGAAACAATAGCCAGAAGCATAAAGAGTGACTAACTTTGGATCAAATGCTTTGGCTTTAGGCCAAATTTTCACAAAAAGGTCAATGTTTTTGGATGCCTTATCTTCTACTGATGAACTTGTGCTATTGTTGAGCTAACTTCTCAGAAAAGCTGAGGCTCTTCTGGCTCCCATGACTGCAAGCAGAATTAATACTCAGCACCTTTCAAAAACCACACTGAAGTGGTTCAAATTTGCTGTCTACTATTAAACGCGGTCAAATTCTGATACTATGCACTCCTTGCATTAAGATGACCAGGCTTAAGTGATCTTTCGAAGACGTATGCGAACTCTGCAGATAGAACAGTAACTGTCCCATTATAAGAAAATTATTCCTTTGACCTACATTTCTCTAATGACTGAGGCAGAATTTTTAGGTCATTAAAAATATATGTAATAGCCATTGTAACCAAAGAGGACTAGTTTATGCAGCAAATATTTTTTCAAAGCTATTATGTTCCATTTCTCACTGTCCATTCTGTCTTTATTCTCCCCACTGTTTATGCACTAATCTTGCAAAACTGTATGCATGTACTATGACTGTAAACCCATACATCTGAAAGTGTGCTGTAATAGAGTATTTCTGCTTTTGCTTTTCCAGTTTATCTAGCAATTAATTTTACTCTGAAATATTTATCTGAAGCATTTATGCTAACACAACAATTTTCAAATCTTTCACACAAAGAAACAGAAAATCTCCTGTTTCCTATCCCCGTTTCCTGCACTAGCAATTTGCTTTACATCTTTTTCCTACCATTTTCTATCTCAAACACTGCTAATTCTCACCTTCTACCTTCTTAACTGTCATTGTGCTAAATGTATTATGTACATGACTCAGTCTGCGACAGAGCATACTGGCTGTGAGGGAGGAGGGAATCAGGAGCAGAGTGACTAAATGCCAAATTACCTGCTAGAATGACGCCACTGTTGCAAACAGAAGCTATTCTTCTTGAAAATTTACTTCCAAAATTCTTTGGATGATTAGAAATTTTTTAAAAAGATCGTAGTTTCCAAATGACACCAGGAAAACTTAGCTGTTTAGACTGCACAGGAAAATGTACCCAGCTGTGGAAATAGAGGATGATTTGCCTTTGTCTCAGTTTATCCCCAGGAAACCAATTTTTTTCATCCTAGATTAATTCAGCATTATGCACCATTACCTCCAGATTACTCAAGCACAACCAGCACCAATAAACTATAATTAAATCCACTCTTTGTCACAGGCACATCAGACTGACTAAACCAGCAAATTTGCATATAGATTACCTTGCTATTTGTCTGCTTTGGAAGATTTTTCAACATGGTGTGACAAAACCAGCTCCTGGACTAGTATGTGTGTGCGCACATGCGCACACACACACTCTTAATGTACAAAATAAACATGACGTTCGCTATTTCTGTTTGGTGCAATGGATGCTGTCACTAGCACAATGAACAGATCCCTTCCTTCACAGTGGAATCTCTTGGTTTTGAGGGCTTCCAGCTTCAGAATATGAAATAAATCACTAAAGGTCTCATCGATTTCCACAGCATTTCCCATGTAATGTAGTAGATGGTGAAAGAGCGGATCTACAGGGAATCTATGCATAAAAATTTGCATTTGTAAATACAAAAGCAACTGTGAGGAACCAAACCACTCCAACTTGCACACTTGCTGTGTGCACTGTGTGAAATTATTTTTTCTGTGAAGGAGAGTGATTTTTGTTCCCTCACCGTTCCTCTCCCAGGAGTGGCCAGCACTCTCCACAGGGTGGCGGGGAGAGCCGTGCTGTTACGCTCTCCCGCCTCCTCTGCCTGGAATAGATCTGACCTTGACAGATGCAGGTTTGAGTGAGGGTCTTCTTTCACTCTTGGCTGCCCTTTCCTTTCCTTTATTCTGCATATGGAGGTCTCTATTAAGAAAAGACTCACTTTATCTGATGTCAAAGTGAAGGGTGAGATCCTTAAATTTTTGTAAGCATTACATTTAGGCTGAGTAGAAAATAGGAAAAAATCTGCACGTTTACCAGAGCAGAAGCTGTGAAAGTATTTATTTTATTCAGAGGCTCTATTTTTAATATGGTGATGTTCTTTGTGTTGTTTATTAAACATGGGACTTCCTTTGAGGGAGGAAGGTTTGTTTAGCAGTGGTACAGAACAATTCAATTTAAGGTTATAGCTCAGCAGAGACCAAGTAGCTATTGGGAAATAAAACAGTTCCTCAAGCTTTACAGTTGCCCCAAAGCGTAAGGATCCCTGAAAGTCAACTCCACTGGAGCCTCTGTGCCTGGCTGCACTCTCATCCTCAGGACCCAGCCACATTGGTTCTGGTTTGCTGCACAGGGACAGCTAAAGGTGACCCTGCTCTCTGACACCAACCAGACAGCTGTGCTCTTTTTGGTTGGTCCCAGCTGGGCTTTCTGCTGCCTGACAGGAGCTGATATGAGCAAGCAACTGCTTTGTTCAGTTACTGCAGTTGTCTTCTGAATCACCCTGAAAGGAAACTCCTGAATAAGCTCAGCAAAGTGCACTCTTGCTGGTAGACACTGTCATGTGCTTTTGAATTGGTTCTGGCACACTACCCTTTTCCCCATTATCTCCTCAGTGCCTTGATGGTTAACAATAAGCATGAAACACCCCATTTTTGTCCTGAGCTACAGTATATACAATGGGGTGCTGATGTAATGGGAAGAAATGAAAGGCAAGGAGCATTCACAGCACATCATACTTCTCTAGCTGTAAGAGGAACAGTATACAGGATGGATCTGCAGACAAGAACATTCATATCTGAGCTAGTGTAAAATAGCTAATCTAGGTGCAGCTCCACCATCACAGGCTGCAAAACCTACCCCAGCTTCTGGCTAAGTACCAAAGCAACCTGTCCATGATGTGCCTGATCTTGTTGTTGCCACAGTAACACCAGTACCCAAGCTAGCATCAGCTAAGTAACCCAGGTATGACCACTGAAGTTGAAATTAAATGGCTAGATTAAAAAAGAAACAGGACAGAGGGAGCTGCTGGCTCCCGGTGACTGGATGCGTGCTGGCTGGGACAGGCACTAGGACCAAAGGCTCACTGCTAGCACCTCTCTTGGCTGCCTAAGAGAAGAAGCTGGAGAAAAAGCCCGCATCTCATTTAGAGAGATCAAGGTGAAGCAACATTCAAAGAAATGCCATGAAGACCTGGAGGCAAAAGCCCATATAGTTCAGGGCAGTGTCAGACAACCTGAGAAATCTCATTGTTCTAGCTAAAACCAAGTCACCAGGGTTGTGATTAACATTAGTTATAGGGTTCCTCTTTCCCAAAAGTTCTTAGTGATGCCTTGCACATAGACACAAAAATGGCAGGAATGCTCTGCTCATTCTTGTAACTCTTGAGGGCTCTCCCCTTCCATAAAGACACACCATAAAGATGACCAAGGTTTGGGGGAGGCAAAAAGAAATGTTCTATCTTTTCTCGCCGCTAATATGACACAGGACCTTTGAAGACAGATACAAATCTTACTGGTTATTTGTTTAGAAGGTTCATCATTCAAATTGGGACTGGAGGAAAAGAAGGGATGCCTCCTTCAAGCATGAGGCCATATTCAACTCCAAATCAGCCCACCTCACCGGCCATTTGCTGCCATTTGAATGAACAAAGCGCACTTCCCCTGTTCTTGAAGTAAGAATGCCAATTAATTTAACCAGTCAGAAATAAATATGGTATTTTTTCAGCTCAGTGCTTAAAGCTGGGAAATTATGTCTGGTTGTGAATTCATCAGGATTTTCCACAAAGCACAGAAGCAAGATACTGCTGAAGCTGCTAAGTCCTTGCATTTCTCCTGCACTATGAAGTACAAGCTGGTCTCTTGCCTCTGAGCTGGGCAGTTTCTTTTGTTAAGTTTGAAACACAGCAGACCAAGTAACTTACTTGATGACTGCTTGCTGTTTTGACACAGCGGTTCCTAAGGTGGTCCTCAGAAAGCAAAAGTTCTTTAAAAAAATGCAGTGGTATGCTATTCAAAAACTTTCCAAGTGGCTCCAGCTTGCTGGAGCTAATAAGAGCTGCAGACTAACCTATTTTCTAAAATGTGAAAATCTCCTTTGATTTACAGCCATCTTCAGTGAACAGCTAAGAGGGGCTATGGCTGCTACTCTTCCCATTATTTTCCCCCATTTGCTTTAAAGACAGATAATCTTCTCCTGCAGCCAACACAAACAAGTAGCTGGAAGAGAACCTCTGCAGAGCTCACTGTCCCAAGGCACACACAGGGGAATGGAAGAGCTAAGACACAGCAGTGCAGCCTTGGCTGTGGAGAAATTTCCATCTAGCTTGGACTAAGCTGGTCATCCAAATTCCTTCAAAATTACTAGATTACCAGTATAATAAGCACAAACGTTTATCTGTTAAATCTATTGCCTTTTGCTCACTGCACCTGTCTGCAGAAGTACTGTCATTTTATCTTGAGGACTTTATTCTCAAACTATGGCAGGATGAGAAATACCTCAAGGATGATGATTTGTTATCCTTTGACACCTCAGGACAAGTGTCTCCCAGCAAAAGAGATATTTTCTTCTGGGAGACTTCCATATAAAAACAGACGGGAACAAAATGTGACTAAGTGTAATAAATGGCTCTGTGTTCCTGTCCACACACTTTTGTGTCACCAAGCATCCGATAAGAGAGACCAACATTTAACTTTGCTCTTCCTGTCAGCCCACAGATCTCAAGATGTGCAACATCCTCAGCTCCAACCTCCGAAGGTAACAGAAGGATAGGGCAGAACTCACCTCAGCTGCACACATTCGAAAAGGTATATATAGAATCCAAATTAATGTACAGAAATTGTAATAAATATGACACTCTCCATTGCATCACCCTCAGAAAGCCACCCTAAGTGGAAGGCTTCCACCTTTGAAACAACACAAGATTTGAAGATATCAATACTTGCTCATACTTCCTGACCAACTCCAGCCACTGCAAGAGACAGCTATTAAAAGACGCCAAGTCTGAAACTGAGCCGGTCAGGAATCTACAAAATGCTGATTTGTGGGAATTAAAATTAAGAACAATCACAGTAACATAATCTATTCATTACTAAGCAGTGTTGCTCGGATATAATCATCTTATCAGTATGATGTTTATTCTAGTATACCACAAACACATTTTAGAAACATCAGAGCAAACAGTTTTGCTAAGTAGGTTTCATACCTTTATAAGCCATAAACCTTTCCCTAGTGAGCTTTTGATCTTGTTCTTCACATTTCACATCGCAGGTATAGTGCTAACATCCCACGACCAATAAACCAAGGATTTTAGTCAAGTTGTGACTTTTTTTGGTGTAAGTTCTTATCTACAGCATACTTCTTTCCACAAAAAATAAGCAACAAGCAATAAGTCCAGAAAGTTTTCCTAATCATTGTGAACAGTTAAACACATTGCCACATACACTTCAAAAATCATGCTTTTATTTTCATCTGAATAGAACGTGAATAACCATTACTAAATCAGTCAGATACTTCTTTTACCAGTCATCTGTTTAGAAAATCAATTTCCCCTTATTTTTTAAATCAGCTCCCCTTTTCCTTTTTTTCATTAGAAGTTGTATTTTTCAGAAATAATGCTTACCTGTTAACTTCAGAAGGCTCACCTGTTTTTCAAAATGGATAAAGTGGGTTTTGCAGAGCATTTTGTAGTGAACTATAGTATTAAAACTGCTCATCTGTGTTAATTAGATACATCTGCTTCAGAAAATAAGTCTGGGTCTATAAACCACTTCTGCTTGGCCATGTGTAAATTAGGCTAGCAGACATTTTGAAACTGAATAAAGAAGTGCTGTAAGTGTGCAGTCACAGCCAGAAATGTGGTATTGTAAGTGACCCCTGATGCTAATGTTTCCTGTACTTTTTTTCTGAGATGGCAAGATACTGTGTTTTCTAATATCTTGTTCGCACTGCAGGCATTTAACTAGAGAAGCAGCAACAAGATTATCTTCTGTATTGTACACAGTAATCCCACTGTAGTCTAAAATCCGTACTAATGACAGATAACAAGCAAGGCCTAATTCCTGCAACCTCAAAGCTTCAGTTCTGCTATCTGAACTATGTGAAAAACATAGGCTTCTTTTCCTTTCCTGAGAGGAATGCAGAATTCGCAGCCTATTTGCTGTGCTATTACCTGGAGAGGCAGCAATGAGATACTTACTTCAACAGCAAGCACTGATTTTCATGACTGCATGAACAGTATCTTTTGCACTCCTGCCAAAACTAGTTATGCAATAAAATATGCCATCTGAGATGTCTATTCCTGCAAGATTTTGCATTTCAGTTCAACAAACCACTCAACAGGTATGACTATACTGCAAATAAGAAGTAGACACCCTTTTTAGCGTATCGTCCAGAGTGCTCAAAACGTCACTAATAGGGTCTGCCAGTCTTCTCATCGTGTATCTGCCTTGTGTGGCATTTGTCCAGATGTGTCCAGTGACCTGAACAGTCAGTCACTGGAAGCACATTCAGCCTTGTTTTGAAGACAACTTTATAGATGGAGTGTAGACATAGACAATAGGACTACCGGTCCTTAAAATTAAGCTTCTAAAGGTATATTGCTGATCAACAATGAAGCAAAGAAGAAAATAGACATGATTTTGCAGGTGGTATTCTATCTCATCAGGGTCCCTGGAGCTTCAAACTTAAACATGTGTACATAATAAAAGAAACTGTGTATGATATTTGCAAAACTTATTTTTCTTGTATGTTACCTTTAAGACAAAGCAGTAATCAGTAGGTGCCTTATATTTCACTTTGTGTTGAGAGCCGTAATAAACATTCATATTCTCAAACTGAATGAAGCATGCCAGATCCCGTGATGTCTACAAATGAAAACCAAGCACATCATTGTTAGAACAAATTGAATTTTGATGTGAAACTCATTAAAAGGACTTTTTTTTCAAGTGCATGAATGCCAATGCTTTTTATTTTTTTAACTGTCATGAAGTTGACTGAAGAAAGATGAATTTTGTGTGTGCACTCTTAAACTAACAATTGAAAGAGGGTCAGTATATAATAGGAATAATACATAAAACTGCAACATTTTACTGTTATTCTGGTTTTGCTGTGCTTTATTGCTTTGTGTGGTGATTTTGGCTTATGGCTAAAAAGACCACATAGAACACCATAGTAAGAAATAATTTTAGTAAAATAGATATAGGCCTTGCAACCACACCCTTACAATTCTGAGTGGAGGAAGAAGGTTTGGGGTTCTAAATTGCTTTGCAAGCTTGTTTTTCTTCGGTATATGTAACAAACAAACTCTAATCAGGAAATAAGCACACTTTTCATCTGTTTGGCTTTGAATTTTCTCAAATTTCCTGGCATCATTCCTTTTTTAATTTATCATATTATTTGCTTGTTCACAATATCTTACTCAAGTAACGAGGTTTCTGGTGCTAGCACACTCGTCAATGCAGAATTCTGCATACAAAGCATAACTTTTGCAATCCTTTGAGTAGAAATGCAAAAATGGCTATGTCACATGGTCACTGTTGGCTAAACTGAGAAAGGAGGAAATTGTGAAAAGAAGAGAAAAGAAAATAAAAACCCACAAACCCTCTCTAGCCCTAAGAATGGGGTTATACTTCTGCATATGATGGTTCTTCTATGCTGTTCTCATTCTTACTGATACTTTCATTACAATATGCCTTTGAGTTGGGTTATTTACAAATTGAGTTTGCAAGTAAGATTTGTGGAGAGAGGAAACACTTCATACTGTATGCAGACAGGGCTTCTCTCTCTCTCTCATCTCCCCTGAAGCTGATGTCAGGGATTTTGTCACTGACTGTGTAGACCTAGGATTTTCCAACACTTTAAGTTCCTAAATATGCTCAAGTCCATGCAGTATAATGAATTGTTTCTTTCCTTTACAGACCAGGTAATGGCAATTAAGACCAATATGAATGCAGTTGTTATTTTCTTCTAAGTAAGGAACACATTGTTATGCAAGGGACAAAGGCACGTACTGCTAGTATTTCTGCAATGTAAACATGACAAAGCAACACAATTAACAGAAACAAATTTTAAAACTGCATCTGCAATTCTGATTCTGTTGTTTTGTGACCCAGCATGTTTTTAAATAGGATATAAGTGGAGTAATGCTGAAGAAAGAAATTAAGACAGCAGTGCTGACTGGTGCTTGGTTTGTTAACAAAAAACTCCCAAACGACAAAAAACACCAAATGCACGTGTGTAAAATTACCTGAACGTGTCTCTGTATTTTCACATTTGCAATGTATTTTACAGCAAACACGAAGTGCCAAAGGTAAGCCAGACTTCGCTTTTTTGTAACAAGTGAAAACATGATTATGTGATGAATTTCAAAACAGCTGCAGCAGCTGACAATACTATTGTCCACCAGGTGTTTGTTTCTGTACCTCAATGAAAGATCGCTCTACCCACAAATGAATGGCTGCAGCAAGACGCAAGTGCAGTCTTCATACCACCCTGACATGGGATGAACGCTCATAATTAAGGGTTTTGACTAAAGAGCTCTACTGAATTCTGCTGCAGTGCTTTAAGATGCTTAGCAGCCTCACTGCACTCTGCACGTCTACCAGAGATTACTGTCTCCACAAAAGATGTGTACCTGAGCCTCAGTTGTTCCAATACACAGTCCAGTAACTAAGTTAAATCACCATTAAACACAGATTTGAGCTAAAAGACTTGACTTTCTCTGGAATGGCTCTCTTCTCATGGACATATGCTTCCTTTTTCTGAAGGCTGTTACAGAAGCAGGAGTAAACAGTTGACTGTGGCATCATTTTAAAGAGCTGTGACTATCTCCTGAAGAACTAGAATCAAGGTCCTCGTTCCCTGTGAGTGCCTGAGCTGGTAATATAGTGAGTTTGAAGCACTCACACAGCTCCTTGAAATGGCTCAGTGATAGGCAGGGTGGTACACAGGCTGTAATGACTAACAGGCAACAACATGTTAAACTAAAACAGCTGTTACAAGGTGACTGCAGGGTTCCATCCTGAGCCTATGTTTGCAGTCTATCACCTGAAAAAAGAAAGCACTTTCCTCATTTGCACTATGATGGAAAGTCACGGAAACGGCTATCACTGGATGATGAAAAAAGGCTGGGTAACCATCAGTATATGCTTGCCCTGCTCTGGCAGTGTGCTGCTGGCCACCATTGGAGGCAGACTACAGGAAATGTCCAAGATGGACTTTTCATTTTACTATTTTTATACTCTTTCCACCTTAAGTGCCTTTCAGATAGCATTCTAGTGCCTAACTGATAGAATGTTGTGTGTTTGCAACATGATTTGAGGACTGAAAGCCATTATCTCAAGGTCATGGAAAGTAAAAATAAATTGCTGTAAAAGCAGCAAGGTAATCTAGGTCTGTGTTTCACCGAGATTTGGTTATAAACATGGATCACCGTAGCAGCAGCACGGCATTCCTTTACAAGCTATCAATTTATATTTTTTTTCCCCTTTGTAATTTATTTAGTCAGGGAATAACAGAACAGTATAGTTTCACAGCACAGACCATAACAGTGAAGTTCCATCAGCAGCATCAGAATTTTCAAATATGAAGCATTAGCAGAGCTGTACGTGGTAACAGAAGTGGTATTCAGAACACAGACACACACAAAATACCACAAGTCCCAGAAGCCACCATTCCACCTCATCCCTGTGGAAATGAGAAGCCAGCCATCCTTATGTGCAACACAATCCAGGACCCCTTTGCTTCTCCAGTGCTGGCAATTTAGACTCTTTAAATATTTTGCAATACTAAATGTCAGTGCATTTGATTTGGTCAAATGGTGGATGCTTCTGCCTCACTTCTTTTTACACAAAGGGCAGCCTTAAAAAGCCTTAAAAGGCACAATGCATTCTCTAGGTAAAGATCACTGTAGGAAAAAACGTGTAGCATTTCTGCGGGCTGGTTACTGTCGCAGAAAGTCAGTATCAAACAAAGTAAAATTCCACCTATTTTGGGATAAGAAATTAGTTTACTTGAGAACTTGTTAAATACTCTTCCACAGGGAACCCACATAACAGTGAAGCATTTTGGCAGCCTAACACCAGCTGAAGGGTGCTGTGCTGTTTTTCTTTCCTGTACTGACTTCCAGAGGAGGGCTATTTCATTAAGGCTTTTATCTATCCATAGAAATCATAAAGAGAGAAATGTGACAGGATTCAGTGACTACATTCCAATATTTGCACAAGTGGTGTAGTCAAAGCTAAACCAAAAAAACCCCAACCCTCTCAGATGCACCAGACAGTGCTCTTAAAATGTCACCTTGGGAGTTCTTCACTTTCACCTCCATGAATTGTTTTACTGCTAAAAGGATTATTTGGCTTCCTGACCTTGGTTTTTCCTTTGGGTACATAATAAATTCCAGAAGCTCGTAGAAGAAAATAACGCCTCTTCCAGGACTTTTTTCCATCTTCTTTTAAATAAAGGGCCCCTTCAAGCTCTGGCACAATGACAGATGTCCCACAGAAGCTTTCCTGTGCAACAAGAATAATAATACACAAAATAAATTGATTTAAGCACAACCCTATTAATAGCAGACAAATGCTCCCTTGAAAAATAAAGACATTTCCTGTCACAGTGAACATATGAACATGGGAAATGTTACCAGGGAAATGAACACCTTAGGCAGGCAAAGGAAACTTTTCCAAGCTGGTGTGCTAACTCAGCCATGCAAGTTGGGTGCTCACACTGGAAAAGAAGGCTTGCAAAACCTCCATTCTATAAAGGGACAAGCAAAAACCTACAAAAGGTTTTAACTAGACATATATGTGCTCAGCGAAGGCAATAAAACAGAATGGCTGGTACTGCTGCTGTTTCTTCTCTACTGCTGTACCTATAGGTTCTGTAGAGAAATACTTCTGTAGAAAGAATCTTTAGAGACTGCTCAGAGCTCTAAAAACTAGGCTAAAGAAAAAATCCCCTTCAATCTCTGCTTTCACTTTGAAATACATGCTAGCATTTAAAACACTTTAAACGATATACTTCATTGTTTGCTTGAAGGACCCAGTGTCGGGTAATTTTTAGTGTAAACACACTTATCACTTAATGTTTTCATTTAGCAGGACTTCCACTGGTTGACATCTGGTGCCTTCATGAGATGCAGTAATTTTGAAATGGGAATCCTCAGTCACCTGAGAACAGCATTTCCTTTGTGAACTTTTACTGAAGTCAAAATGCTTGCCAGGAAAACTGTGATAATCTTCTCCTTCATACAGCTCTGGATTTTTCTCTCTCAAACATACCACTGAAGTAAAACTTCAGCAGGAAAGGCACAAGGCTAAACAGACTTTCTGGAAAAGTGCAAAGCTTCTTTTTATTTTGAAGCACAGCTAATAATTTGAGGTAGTAAGAAATATATCTACTTCTAACCCAAAAGATAATTGTTTGCTACTGATCAACCTTACTAACAATATAAAGTCACAAGGCCTGGCCTAAGGATGCGGCACAGCTGTTTCTTTTATTCATATTTGTATAACACTGCTTTTATTGTTATCATGGCATTACTCTTCATAGAAACATTAAGTAAAAGCATTTCATGGCATTGGGGTCTATAACAACAAAATAATTCTCCATCGTTTAATTTCTCTGATAGGGGATACAATCTGAATTTTTAATGGTGAGCAGCAGCTGCAGAGGAAAATCCACATATTAAACCTTAGACACAAAGACACCAACCATCACAGAACTTCCTGTTGTTACACATTTGCCCACAAAGAACTAAACGCTGTTGTTGCAGAGCAGATGCAGATGGTGGCACAGTTTTGGTGACATTTACACCATCAACTTAGAAAGCTGGCTTACCTCCAGTAAAGCCTCTTTGTTTTTATCATTCATTTCTTTGCTTTCATTCTTCCCTTTGTTTGCCAGGTAGAAATTCTGATTAAGACACAAAAGAAATTGATGTTCATTATATAGACAGCAATACAAGTAACTAGATCACTACAAGCCCATTCAATAGTTACTCAGCCTTTCAATATTGAGTACCCATGCCAGCAGAGGCAAGAGGCAGATGCTTATGGACTCTTCTTATGGAAAACTTCACAGCTGCCTGCTCATGAGTTTTAATTCTTTATTCAAAAGTAATAAAAAATTACATTTGCCTATTTATATACAGCCTCCAAAAATTTTAAAAACACTAGCTTATGTTTTTGGCTGCTGTTCTGGATCAGTGGGTTTGAGTTTATCATTCCAATTTTCACCACTTCCTATATTATTACAGGCAGTAGAGTATATAACATTTTATTGCATGCTGATATACAATGCAGTATCAAAAGGCTAGAAAGCATTTTTCCTAACAACCCAATTTGGTAATTTGCATGCATCTGGCACTCTGGATATAATTCAGCTCTTAATTTTTAATAAAAGTGCTTATACGCCAAAGCCTTTATCCAAAGTTACTACTTTCTACTTTTAAAGCCCTGTTCATGCTCTGCAAAGTATTTTTATGCAATGAAGAAGATATTCCAAAATCTAGAGGAAACGATCACCACGACATCTTGGCACATGTGTTCCAGCCTAATGAAATAAAACCCCACACTTTGGAATGACCCTCCACTTCTATGACAGGGGGGCTGTGAAGCTGCAGCTGCCCTTAGAGGACTCAGTGCCTGTCTGCCCCTGCAAACAAGGAAGCACCGCGCCTCATGCACACAGTTACCAGTAAAAATAAATTCACCCACTGTTAAACAGCAAAACCAATTTTGCATCCATCTGCATTGTACAGATGGACAAATGGACAGCATTTGGACAGATGTGCAAATTCAGGCAGTGGGAAGGTAGCTCTGGAGCACGCTAGGACTTGTGTGCGGGAGCACGTGCAACAGCTTTGCTCACCAGCAAGCATGGCGAGAGACAGAGCCTGGCTGCCTGCAGACAGTAAGGCAGCTGGGCGTGAAGGAAGCAGACAGATCAAGGACCATACCGTGCACCAAGTAACATTTGGATCCATGGGCTTGAGGCCTGAATGGTAACACTCAAAAGTTCTCATGTTTTATCATTTTCTAAACAAAAGTTTATGTAGAAGAGGAGCTTGGGTTTGGAAAATACCTGATGTATAGGACAGTCTTACCGATTTCCCTGGAATTAGTCAAAACGCTAAGTTTGCAGAACAAAGGGCATAAAACAAACAAACACCATTGTCTAGGAAACAGACAAAATCATAAAAACCCAACAAATTTTGAAAGCCATCTACTTAAAAATTACTCCTAATTCTGTAATTCTTCAGGAAGAAAACTAAGAGATTACCTGACTTTTCATCTTTCTCCATTTTTTCATGTCTCAAGACTATGAGAATGTGGCAACGTATTTACTTGCCTAGAACTCCACAACAACTAAACTGCAACACAAATGCAAACATTACCAAAAGACAAATGAGAAGTGTGTAAATGAAGGAACATGCTGTTGCTACAGTTTAAGAAAGAAACAAACAAGCAGCAAATCTGCCCTACCAGCATACCATGTTTACAGCAACGAGGTTTATCTGAAGTGAAACTCTGCTCTTCCACACAACCACATCTTCTCTTTCAAGCAGTGCTGTGAACAGCTGTCTGCCAGAACACAAGCCTCATAGCAGACGGTTTTTGGAGGGGCACCAGGAGAGGAAGGGGAAGGGGTGTGGATGATCTCAAAAACAGTTCTTTAAAAACTGCTCTCTTAAAAGTTCACATTAAGTTAGACATGGGACATCAAAAACACAGCCACCTGCAATTTGGCCTATGCTGATGCCATGTCTGTGGTATGAACATAAGAAAAGAAACCTGAACGTCCAATACAATAGATAGTTATGCTAGGAAACACAGCAACGTTCTTCCCTAGAATATGCAGCAGCACATAGCTGGCTCCAGACTGCACAGGCACATTTTTAGTCCACGGATGAAGGTAAGCAAACACTAAGGACCACAGCTTCGTGACTGCATCTGAAGACAGTATTCATAGAGGAAAAAACCCAAACCAGCTCAAAACAAAATCTGCTTAGAAGTGTGTTCTCAGTACAAGCCATACAGCAATGACTGCCTATGCAGTCCAAAACCATAGGTCTGACTGAGTGACAATGCTCCACTTCATCCTACTGGAAAAATAGGTACTGTTGTGAGTAGCTGCAGCCAAGTCCTCTGTACATGTGGAACAGTTCTTCTTGACGGGGAGCACTATTGCAGCACTGCTGGCTTGATGTTGGCACACCCACTTTTGCACTGATGAAGGTATGAAGAGAAATCTTGGAGAGCATTGTTAGGCTGGGCTGAGCCTCCAGACTTTGGGATGGATTTGGAAAGTACTGGGACATGCAAGCTGTAAGCCTTCTTCTTCTATAGATCATTATAAAGACATAGTACAACCCCCAAAATTCACAATGAAGATTTATCAAGGTAAGTGCACCTTATCACTGTCTCAACAAGGCTTGGCTCATCAGCTTTACTAACGATGGGGAGAGCATTCATCTGGCTCAGTCAGCCTTCGGTGCACTGATAATAAGAAAACAAAGCTCCTCTGATTACAACTGCTTCACATTCAGGCATCTGGCATTTATTTAGCAGAAACACAGACCACCCTGTACTGACATAATCAATGGTAAAGAGAGAAAGTTTGTAATGATATCCATGCTGGATCTCTAACAATGCAGCTTTTTCATTAGGGAAACAGGGCTCTGTCACCTAAACCAACGCTACGCAGATGTACACTGTCGTCTTTCACCTGTCAACACACATTTCATTTATTACCGATTACCTCCTTTATGTCTCTGCCCTGAAATCTGGGAATACATGGTACTCATTATTTGTCAGTGGCTAAAAACCTGGGGAGCAGACTGTACACTGTACTTGCTTTATCACTGTGTGGTCTCCTATTTTTGATCAGAAGCATTCATCCTATAGGAGGCAAACCACATGTGTCCACAAGAGGTCATTCCAAGTCCAGTAGTCAAAGGTCATGATAAAAAGCAAGCTATTTCCTGTCTGAGGACACCACTGGGAAAAGCATGTTTGGTTTGGGATGACAGGTCATTAATGGGACAAGATGTGGCTACAGGGCAGCTCTCTGCATATGTATACAGATTTGAGAATTAACTATGTTTTATGTTCAAAATAATTTCTTTCTCTTGATAGAGAGCTGAGCTTACTTAACAGGATGAATTCATCCTCTTGCGCTGATAACATAAGAACACAAAAATAAAGGGTTATTTCAACAAACAAAGTACGCTGACACACTTTGTCATTGGGTTTGCTTTGTTTGCACTGTTTTGGTTATTTGCTGCGGAGATAACCAATCAAGCATTTTTTCTGAATTACTCCCTGAGCCTACACACCCCAGGCCAGCTGAAGCTGACATAAAGCCCGTTGCTCTCCCATGCCATTTTGCCTGACTCAGAATAATGCAGAGCTGCAGTGGCAGTTTTGACATGTACTGCTAGCCAGGTGTGCCATGCTTCAGAGACATTATGCCAGCATTTCTCCCTGTGCTTATGCAGGAAAGTGGCAAAACTAGCTGATGACCCATCTATGGCTTTACATTAGCAGAAAATTCCATATGCACAAAAGAAAATCCTGTAAAGATTTTATAGCCAGCTTAAGTTAACTTTGTGCCTTGTACTGTAAAGTACCACTAATCTATGCATACAACCTTTCCACTTAGGAATAGTCATCTCCTCTTGTGTGGAAAGACAGGCAAAAAAATTCAGGCTGTATCTCTCTCTCCACCGTATAACCCTGTGGAAGACAGAAGGTGTCTTCAAGAGTTTCAAAGAACATCTCTGGTGGCATGTAAGCAAACCAAACCTGGATCACAGTAGAAACAGTAGCCTTAACCACTGCACTGCCAAACTCTCTGATTGGTGTTCTATGTCTCTATATCCGTAAAAAAGAACTTCCTAAATGAAACAGCACCTTTCTCATACCTTTCATCTTTTTTCATACACAGCCCCATCCAAGCTGGAATGCAGCAGCTACTTGTCAGTACACAGCAAAAAATAGGTGTTCAAGGCAGCATCCTTCCTCTGCTTCCCCTTCATTTAGGTTATATTTTTGCTTTTAAGCTATTGAAACTGTTTTTCCAGGAGATTTACGAGGTCCACAACAGCACAGATCAGACAGCGTGCAGCAAACAAGACAGCTGCTCCATACTCATGACTCTCTTCTTTGCGCAACAAGCTGCCTGTTTATGCCCATTCAAACTGCACCCGGAATTAGTGTAGTTCTGGCCAGCTCACATCCCATTTCAGCCCCTTGCAACTGCGTACTCAATGCAGCACGGTTTATGTAGGAAAAAATACAACAGAACACGGTCATATCTCCAACCCGTATCATAATGCATCCCCTAAAAAAATGCACATTAAAAATATCAGAAGATACCTATAAGTGCTCTGAAGATCACAAACGTAAATAAATAAATGAAGCTAAAGGCAAAGCTCTTTTGAAGCCCCAAAAAATTGATTTTCAACTTTACTTGGTTTTATAATGTTTGAAGAAATCACTACAGCTGACTTTTCATGCCTTGAGGATGATGGTCTTCAGCATCAAAGACAGAGGAACATGGAACAAATGAAAGATGTATATAAGCTAGGAAGCAGCTAACAGCAAAGCCCTTAATAGACTGATTAAAAGTCACCTGCAAAATGGTTCAAATGTAGGAAGACTGTTTCTGTGTTACAGTCCCCAGGCAGAGAAAGAAAAATATTTATTGACGTAGCATCTTCAAGCTGAAACTATACCATGGTCTGAGATACACTAATAGAGAAATTAAGATTACTAAACAGTTGGAGTACGGTGAAAAACACTTCCCTTTTTTCACTTCTAGTTCTTTGCGCATTTGCCAGCACCCTCAATAATCAGGTTCCCTCCCACCCTTCTGTGTTTCCTTTACTGGGTAACGGTGGAGACAAAAGAAAAACCTTGATTCATAAAGGTGGCCAAAGTGGGGAAAAACAAAAGTATCTCCTGGTGGATACTAGCCCAATGTCACCGACTTCAAAATAAATATTCAAGCGTGAAACTCACTACAGCTGTCCTGTTATGAAAGACATTACAAATTCTTACTCCACCTCCTTCTTACGCTGTTTAGTACTCTTGCTTTTCAGAAGAAATAAAATGTCAATTCAGTGTATGTGTTCCTCATTGGAGAGTATAGCTCTTGCTTTTGCCTTAAATACGATGGAGCAGAAGCATAAAGTACTCACTGTACAGTTTTTCATTAATTTTCATAAATACTGTCCAAAAATAATAAAAAGCAAAAACTAAAAAAGCCCACATGCATGTGGTGTCACCTGCACTGTTTGAATTTATCCTGTCTGCTTGTATCAGCAAAAGGAAAACACAGGAATTCAAGATCCATGTAAGCAAAATAGAGCGTTCTAAGAGTGTCACAAGCATTTACAGTCACGAGTTTTGATTCAGCTGCCCCTTACAAATAACCCCGTTTAAATGAAGCAAAAGCACTTCCTACATTTTTCTTTTCCTTAGATTCTCTTTTAGCTGAGAATTATTCTTCGAGCTTTTTAAAAAGAGGTCTTGAGACCTGACAACCTTTCCTTTCAAGAGTCAAGCACAGCATCACTCAACCACATGACAAAGCATCACCTTTCCTAAAGGAAACCCTAAAGGTTTTCTTTATTTGCACATGTACCAATATGTATTTTTGTTTCACTCTTTAGTCACAGACTTGTGATGCTCCACCTCTGTATATGAATCACTGATGCCATTCATGGAACAGTCTTTTACTGTGAATTCCCTGCAGGGTAAATTATATCACATTGAGGAAAGGGCAAAAGTGGGCCTGTCTTCATGAAGAGGGGGACACCTCAGGATTTTGCAGATTTTTTTTCTAAAATGTATTACAAATACTTTAAAAAATTGTTTTCAGAAATAAAGCTGCAGAAAAATATTGTACTGTATGACAAGAATGACAGTCTTCAAAAAAAGCCACTGACATTAGCTGAGCAGCATGTTGCATGATAAATCCTGCATTTCAAAACCTTAGTTCCTCCTTAGAAAATGAAACATATTTAATTAATTGTTGTTTAATCTATACCAGGTACATAACTAGTTTACAGAAAGAAACAATGAATACTGGCACAGATCACAGACCTTCTCCAGAGGTCCGCTTGTTTTAGCAATGCATCTGGACATCTTTATAAGATTTTTTTTTAAAGCATTTAATTGCATCAAACTTCTGTAATGAAAATTTTGTATCACTAATTTGTCTAAGAATAAATTGTAGGCACCTAACCACCTTTGGAATTTGCCTCTTTTTTTTTTTCCAGAAAAATATCTGCAAGTTATAAAACTGTGAGATCTCCACAGACAACCTCTGACAGAATAAGCAGGAAATAAGACCAACAAGGAATCCAACTGCTGCTGCATTACCACTACTGGCTGTGTCAAAAAGAACATTTTACAATTTCTGTAGTCACAAAATGAGTTTACAGGGCAACCTTGACTGAGCTAGGAGGCTAATATACTGAGAAAACAGTATCAGAGCACTGGATTTCAGTTTCCCATTGGTTACACCATAATTTCCTAAGTAGTTAGTTAGGTAATCATACACCCTGCCCCCCACAAACTCAGCATTTCTGCTTGGTCTACCTTTTCAGGGTCTCCCTCCAGATCCTGTATTTTACCATGTTTCATTACCTACTGTGAGCTCTGTCTGTACAATACTGACTATTTTCTGCCAAAAAGACAAACTGCTGATATGACTGTACTATTCTGCCTGTCTCACAATGCTTGAATTTACTAAGCCTGACAGATGGTTAGAGTTTATTACTGGCAAAATATTTCAACAGTGTGATAGCCACAACTGATCCAGTTTCCTTAGGCTGTTCATTTTAGAGCTTATCACAGAGGGGCTGAAGGACTACAGACACATCCAGATCAAGCTCAGCACGTCCTGAGATGGGAGGACAGAGCTACGGTCTTATTTGTTTTTGCTTTAAGTCATGTTTATTTCTAAAATGCATTGCAATCAAAATGCCCAGGATCTTCATCAAAGATTTACATCCTGCGGGCGGTTCACAGCCTTGCTCTAAGGCACTTGCCCAAATAACACTACTAGTGTATGAATCAAATGTACAATTGAACCTCTGCTGCTAGGTATGTTTATGTGCATTAGGAAGTATGACATCTTGAGCCATCATGTATGTTTTACTTCCAAACTTGGCTTTGCTGTTTCATATTAAAAAATCAACATCAACCCATGTACACTGCAGGATAAGTTTTCTTTCCCTGACTGTGGATACTTGTTATGTCAATGAAAGAAACTTCCTCTCTGCAGGTTTTATTTGAAACACGGGCTCATTCTAAAAAAAAAAACCAACTTCCTAATGAGCAGCTTGGTGAGATTTGCTGCCAAATTATATATTTGACTCATTTTTTCGGCAATGCTGAATTGCTCTTTTTTCTCTTGCTGTCCTCGGGAACAAACCAGATGCTCAGTGAGCTAACAGACAAGGGGAAAAGATCTAATGCCCCAGAGTACATCAAGTATGTGTGCTAGGGTGTTTGTAAATATGGTTTTGACCACATATCACAAGAAATAAATCACATGGGTATACACCTATCCTAAATAATTTGGCACAATTCAGTGTGCAGACCCTCTTTTTACAACGTTAGCGTGCAGCAGTTACTGTTCACCCAGTTTTTCTCCCCAGTCTAAATGAAACCCAGATAAAC
Source organism: Ibidorhyncha struthersii (assembly GCA_013398815.1). Taxonomy (NCBI): domain Eukaryota; kingdom Metazoa; phylum Chordata; class Aves; order Charadriiformes; family Charadriidae; genus Ibidorhyncha; species Ibidorhyncha struthersii. The sequence goes on along the minus strand of VZSZ01001788.1, from coordinate 156,352 downwards.
TCTCTGTAGTACTCAGCATGCTCTTTATGAAGTTTCATGTACAACTGGCAAAACCTGAACCTTCAAGGAAATGTTGATTTTCGTCAGTAGAAATAGTGGAGAAACTGTAGTAATGACAAAGGCCAGGTTTTCACAGGTGTACCACCTCACCCCAGTTCTGAGAGCTGTGCCTAAGCAACAGCTTGTACCACTGGAGAACTACGTGCTTTATTTTTCACCACGGGGGACAGGACTTAAAATTAGTATCAGAAAAGAACAGAAAGCACTAATTTTCAAACCCTTGCATTCAACATTCTGGGGTTTTTTGTTGAAAGTACAAGTTTTGCTTTCTCTAATTCCAAACTGACAGAGCTGAAAGCAAATTAGTAATGCAATAGGCAGCATACAGACTAAATGACATAATTTTAGACTCTTATCCAAATACCATATTAGCTTACCTGGGGATTTTTAAATAAAGCGTATTTTTCACTTTTTTCCAAAAACAGAATCTTATTCTCAGTGTCTCGAGTCCAGTCTGATAACACTTCAACAACATTTTCATGGTCTTCAAAAAACCTTTCTGGAGAGACAGAAAAGGTACTGTAAGACACTCAAACTCTCTCTCCCCTCTCCTGAGGCTGCAGAAATTCCTGTGTAAGAATGTAATTATTATCTGATGTTTGCTCAAGAGCTGGACAGCGAGCAGTCTTTTCCACTGCACAGAAGGGAGCAAAACCACATGAAAATAGTGTCATGTGGAAGGGCAAATACGCTACAGAAGATGCCTTATGTAGCACTTGCATGCTCCTTGATTCCTCCTGCATCTCTGTGCTGTTGACTGAAGACTGCAAAGGATGGAAACAGTGACCCAGTAGGAGTAAACAGTTACACCCACGTCTCTCAACAGCTTTCTGCCATTGCTTGCTTTTGTTTTTTAAGATTTGCAGTATGATTGGCAGGGGTTATATATTGACTTTGGCTACTGAATTGAAAAGGAATAGTAAAAAACTTATTTCCTTGTCTTTTTACCTACCAGAACAAATGAAAAATTGCTTTTTGTCAGCAGGAAGAATTCTATGCGCTGAAAATAAAATGTTTTGTTTCAAGCAACTGTATTTAAAAACAGAAATAGAAAAACAGAGGAAATAGGAAGAGAGAGAACTGATGTGAAGATACACTGTTTCACCAGCATCTCTGTAGTTAAAAACTTCACCAGAGACGTGGGAGGCCTAGCGTCAGTTCTCTCCCTTCCTGAGCTGATCTGAACCCAGATCCTCACCCAGGAAAGCCACAGGGTGTGCTGAGGTTAGGCAACTCAGATCCCTTCTTCTGTGGTTTCACTTGTGTAAAGTAGCTGAACAGTCACATAAACTCACTTTGGAAGGAAAAGGAATTGAGCATAATCTGACAGGTAATTTTGGAAGGACCCAAACTGCATTTTTCTACAAATTCAGTATTAGGGCAGGGAATTCACCCAGCTCCAATTTTCAGTATGATTTTGGCCATTCCCTGGGAACAGCTGTACTCCCCTTTCAGTGGTCTGTGGCGATCACATCTTTCAATGGCCTAGATTTGGCTAGTATAAGAGGAGGTAACAGAGCGTACATTTTGTAGGCTTTCTTTAACACTTCTTGTTACTTTTGACAAGGGTTCAGTATATCCCATCAAAACTAAATTTTGTGAATTAATTAAATTCACAAAACATGATTAGCTTCATGGCCAGTTCACGTGTACACAGTAACTTTTAACAGCACAAGCAACATAACACTTCTCTTTTAGCAACTGATACTTCTGCAATGCACTGGAAATATAAAGCGTTATATAAAACCTAAGTAACGGTTTGAAGGGTAAACAGTCTCTTATAGTCCAGGATAGCCATAAAATAATTCTCAGGTCATAACATTAGTTATTTAACACTATTTTTCGCCACATATACTTTTGTTTGTTCATTTCCAGTACTAGCCTTTTCTTGTATAAAAAGTATGATCTTACCATCCTCAGAAGGTTTTTTTTTATAATTACTGTTACAAAAAAAGTTAAAACTGGATGCCTATTATAAGGAAATACTCTATTGAAAAATACATGCTGCTATGTACAGCCCAGTGTTATATCACCATCTCACTACTGAGATTATTTGTGATATTTAACATGCAATTAATCTAAAACTGTAGTTTATTTTATTTGCAATGATTGTCTTTCAAAGTAACAGTATATATAAGATACTCTGTCAAGGATCTTCTGATAAAAAATTAGCTTGGACTTTCAGTTCAGCCTGAAGTACCTGCTGCTCAGATTTGTTTCTTAAAGTAAACATAATTTTATTCTCTTGAATACTAACATGGAAAGCAGGCAGAAATGGCAAGTGTGGAAAGTCTGTCTTCTAAGCATGCTGATAGTAACAGAGCTATCTAGAATTGCCAAGAAGTATAACAAGAAGAATAAAGAATAGTTCACATATTTTGGTTCAAGATCAAAACAAACTGCATGTTACTGTGCACTGGAAGCAGAAGAACATGTACCATTCCATCCATATCGAAATTCCCTTCTGCAAACAAAAAGGCTCCAAAGCCAGCTGATTTGGACCTGGCAACAGACCTCTGCATCAGGTCATAGACTTTCACTTTTTTCCTTAACCAACTACTGATTTATTTCCTTTCCTGCTCTTCCTACTTCTACTTTTGTAGCATATGATCTCCCTGATGCTTTCAGTTTTAATTGTGCGATGGAGAATTCAAAATGTCTATCCAGACTATGAAGAAACACAAGTACATTCTTTTTAATGATTATAGAGATTCAGAAAACAATGTTTATATGCTGTCATCCTAACACTCAGAAATGTTTGTCCAAGTCACACTAGACCAGAGGGAGCAACTTTCCAAGACAAGAAAACACTCTAAAATTATTCAAAGTGACATTTGTGACATTTCTAGGGTCTAATGACATTTCCAGTCTTTCCTTAGCTAAGGTAAGCAGGTAAAAAAGAATGCAGCAACACTGCTTCACGTGTCATATTAATGGAGTAGAAAGAACAGATTGGCAGTTAATGTCTCCGCCATTCTTACAAGCAGATGAGTATCTCCTTGCATGAGCACTCTGGCTTTCTCCAACTATTTTTACATTTCTTTGTTTTAGTTTAGCAGGATGATTATTTCAGGGGCTCTTTTAAAGTGCAGTATTGATTTTTAACTTTCTTTGTGCATTTTGACATCTCTGCCAGGAGTCTGTAAACTGAGAATGCTAAAGGCTGTTTGACAATTTCCCATTTCTCTATGTCAAATGCAACCCTGGAAGAAAGTTGTGGCAGTTTTCCTTTTCCTTTTGAAGTGAGTACCTTTGCATCCTGGACACAATTAGAGAATATTCCATTCTTAACCAGGCCTTCCAGCCTTTTTGAAACAAAACTTGTTAAGTTGCTCCAAACAATATGTAAGTTTTGCACAGCTGTTTCCTAGGGACCTGGAGACCAGGTTAGTTACTTCCTAAATCATAAGCTACCAGAAGCAGAGCTGCAGCCCCATCAGACTGCAATATCCTGTTCACAACTACACTTAAGAAACGACTATCGCAAGTGAAAAGCATTAGAAATTACCGAAATGCTTCTCAGACAGTCTTCTTTAATTACAACATTTGTTTGGCCAGTATGTAACAGCTTGCTGACAGCACTGCATCCTCTCTTTGAAGAGCAGAGCTGAGTATTGGTGTGTTTGGGTCTGTCACTGCCTTGACAAACAGTGAAACTCACACGGCCCCTTCATTTTGTGTAAAATAGAATAACAGGAACAGTGGTGGGCAAGGAGCCTTCTGCAGCTCACAGCACGGATGAATGGAAGACTCACTTCTACAGCAAGAACAGCCCAAGTACATTCCTGCAGCATCCGTCACCTTAGAGACTGCAGTGTTCCAACACCAGTCGGCACGTGGGCAGGAGAAATGTTATTATCTTTTCAAGATTATCAATAGCATAGGATGTGCTGTATCTATTTGCTATAAGCTCTGTCACTACACCACTTACCAATTTGCAGCTCTGGGTACATTTCATACAGACACCAGTCAACGTTGCAGTCACAATGGGTTTTCTCAAAGAGATTGTCTAAAACATCCCGTGTCACCTGACGCTCATCCACCATTAGTGACTTTGTGCTGTTATCGTACATGTGCACCTTGACAACAAGCTGAATACAGAGTCACAGAAGAGTCAGTTAATTTCAGAAGCAAGTAAAAGGCTAGTCTGAATCTGCTAACACAGATAAGAAAGATTAAGGCTGAAGGTTATTACTGATTCAAAGGCACCCTGTCCCACACTGAGCTGAGGAAATAAAACAACTTGGAAGCTTTCACATTATATCACCACCAAAATAAAGACCTTTTCTCAAAAAAGGAAATTGAACCTTGTCCTGTGCGTGACTTCAGGAAAGGTGAAATTGCTATGGAGAAAAAGCAGAAGTTAATCTCTTCTCTAAATCTACTAGATGTGCAATTAAGGAAAATGCTTGATAGGGAAACCAAGTACAGAAGGACAGAGTGTCCTTAATGCAAGCTAGAAATGCGAAAAGTTTAGTTTTAACTGAGAAAAAGAATGGAAGAATCTTGCCATGCCAACAGACTAACCCAAAGTCAGATTGTACTAAGATGGGCAGTAGTCCAACACCCATCAATACGCAAACAGATGAGTTAACTTATATTGACCAAATTAAGCTAAGACACTCACTATTTCTTCATACTGTGAAGTCTTTGTTAAAAGGTAAACAGTGTACACTTTTTTTCAGATAGGAACAAAGAAAATGCTGAAGTACATAAAATGTGATAAAGAACTGCAAATACATTATAAGGAAAGTACTTAAAATGTTCCATTAGTATTGGAAACAGAAGAAAATTTGTCTTTTGAATATCTCCACGAAGTGAGACTCACAACCTCCCTGGACAACCTGTGCCAGTGCTCAGCCACACTCACAGTGGAAAAGTGTTTCCTGATGCTCAGACAGAATCTCCTGCGATTCACTTTGTTCCCATTGCCTCTAGTCCTGTCACTGAGCACCACTGAAAAGAGCCTGGTTTTGTCCTCTCTTCACCCTCCCTTCAGATATTTCTAGACATTGTTAAGATCCCCTGTGAGCCTTGTCTTCTCCAGGCTGAATACTTCCAGCTCCCTCATTCTTTCCTCATAGGAAAGATGCTCCAGTTCCTTAATCATCTTTGTGGCCCTTCACTCATTGGGATGGAACTCTCTTGAGCTTGGAAGAGGTGATCCTTGAATATTAACCAGCTTTCTCGGGCCCCTCTTTCCTCCAGGGCCTTATTCCATGGGACTCTTCCAAGCAGATCTTTGCAGAAGCCAAAGTCTGCTCTCCTGAAGTCCAGGGCTGTGAGCTCGCTTTTCACCATCCTCCCTGGCTTCTGGCTTCTGCCCTCTGCTCTCCAGAAAAGAGAGAACACCAGTTTTCTTGACAATTATTTAGTCAATTTAGAATTCAAGAATGACATAGTAATTTAATTATAGTAACATAGCCACAAGAAGATTAAGCCTTACTTCTACCCTATGGTTCCAAATATTCAGGGTGGAAAAAAAAAAGTGGAAAAAAAGAAATCTTCAAAATAAACGTTTCCTCCCAAAGGAGAATTGCTAACATTGCAAGGAAAAGAGGGTGACCAATGAGCAGTCATAAGGTTAGTTATAGAGCTTTCCAAAGACAACACTGGTGAAATCCTCCCAACACATTCTCTCAGAAGTAGAATTTGTACATGAATGTAAAGTGTTCTGTGGGAACCATCTCAAGTCTGGACACCCCCAAATTTATTGGAAGCTTAAATTCTTCTGGGAAGCCCTGCAGGCTCTGATCTCCAGTAGTTCTCATCTCCTGTTTAAGCAAGACTGAAAGGTCATGACTGTTTTTTCTCCACACCCATTTTTCAGAATTACTGAACATCTGCAGCTTCTGTTGAGTTCAGCTGGAACACTAGCTTAGGATGAGTGGCATAATTACATGACACACTGCAGCACTGTGCAGACATTAGCTGGAAGCTTTCTAATTTGTTGGTCTAAAATAATTTCTATTATCCTTATACATTACTGCACTGCTGTGAAAAGATTTAGCAAGAAGACCCTCATTAATTTAATTGGGATTACCTAAATCCACATCCACTGTAGAAGAAAAGTTTAATACTTCTGGAATCAGCACAGCTTAAGTAAGCAACATTTTTATGTACACTCCACTTTCTCTAAAGCAACCTATCAGAACAGTGGGCTTTGCCCCAGCACTGGAAAAAAAAAAAAAGAAAAAGGCAGAGCCTTCCAAGTCCTCAGAGGCAGCATTCTCCCAGAGACTTCTCTTCAGGTGGATGACAAGACAGCTCCACAGAATATCTTTAGATGTCTCAAGTTACAGACAGAATATGAAAAAGCCTAGCATAAAGTAAGAACTTTATTTTTGACAAGAATGATAATAGATACTTAGCTGGTAGCTCTTATAGTAGCATTTCACTATTTTAAGGCTCACCTTTTTAACTTTGGCTTCCTTCAGTTTCTCCAATGCAAGTTTAATCTTGTCAGCTTTAGCCTGTGCCTCCTGTTCTTCCTGAAAAGACACAAGATATTTGGTACACTTCTTGCTAAGTAAGGCCAGCAATTTATGTTTACTTGAAAGGAGTTGTTTCTTGTTACTTATATCCAGAACATAAGGCTTGTTATGGGAAACTTCATAGTTAAGGGAAAGCCCAGCTTTCGTTGAGCCAAAGCTTTGATTTACAAGTCCAGTGCTTCCTTTTGCTGCCCAGTCATACAGCTCTTAAATGATCTGTTCCTCAAATGCTACAGGAATGCCTGAATTCTTTCCCTTGCCACATAGGAGCTTTTACTGCACGCATACTTACTGGGAGGAACACCTCCTCAAATAGATAGAGGATATCACGGCTTTTTATTCTAGTAATGGACCTATTCATATTAACACAGACACAGTTAGACGGGGAACTGAAGTTCATTCCAGCTTTTGCTGAATGCCACAGTAAGATTCCTAAAAACCTTAGTATCACCCGGCTCTTGTTTTACAAAGCAACTGTATCAATACATGCCTCCCTCTCAGTATCAGTGAGGTTTGTGACCCAAGAAGACTATGAATCCCCAGCCGCTGAGAGTTTTAGGTATACGTACCAGATGCCAGTGCCTACTGTTGCCTCTGTGACTGATTGTGACTGTTTCTTTTTGCCATCTATCTTCCAGTAGTCTCCCCCAGTCACATCCAAAATTGGAAAAGTACATTTTGGACAGCAAGTAACTGTAGTTCCTGGGGTTGCCTTGGACTGTTAGTACTACTGGAGGGTTCCGTTTCTTTCCAACTTCAAATCCCTGCTCCCCCTATTGAAAACTGTCTTGTCTTTGCTTTCTTACCTCTTTGCTGATTTTTACTGTCCCTGATGCCCTCTCTCACTTTTGCAGTTTCTTTTGTTTTAAAGGGGTAGGATTTTGTGCTATGGTACTCACAGACGCACCCAACTTCCAGTCAGTTACCATGGGATAAAGTTCCTGCCCTGCTTCCACACAATATTTTTCCCTGTGTTACCTTCAGCCTCCATTTTCTACCCTAAAATTGTAATTTCAGTGGTCTTTGAACTAAGAGAAACCGAGGATGGCTGTAACTCATAGGAGATGCACTTGCAAGAAACTAGGCCTAACTAAGCATTGCCACCACTTCCTTCTTACAGAGATATCATAGAATCATAGCAAAAAAAGAGCTAAGAAGGTTATCTTATCCATCCCAAGCTTTGAGGCAGGTTCAACCATAACTAAAGTGCTCCTGACTGTAAACATCTTTTGGTTTATCACTGCTTCCCCTGGATACTAGCATCCTTTAGGACGTCAAAAATACAAGGTGAGGTGTGCAACCTGAAAGAGATGGCTTCAAGCATGTTTGCTGTTATCAAATTCTCCACTATAAATATCAGGCCATCAGTTAAAACAAGTCCTTTTTTTTTTTCTCCACAGGTATGGAAATTTGCATTGCCACAGCTCAGAGATGCTTAACTTTGAGAATCTAAAAATAGCTTCTGTAGTTGAACAGAAGCTGTTGGACAAAAGTGGCTTTCGCAGTAAGGCTGACTGTTCTACAGAGGGAAGAGGACACAGCCTCTCACACTATGGCCCTCCCCTTACCACCTCAAAACACCTCTCTGCAGGAAGCAGGAAAAGCATCTTAACCAAAGTGGTTGTGTGGTGTGGGTTGGCTTTCTGATGAAAATTTTGGGCAGGTATAACTCAGGCTTGACCTGCATGCAACCTGTGTTGAACAGAGTTCACACATGGTACAAATCTGTGCAACAGAGTTCTCACCTGGAAGCCTTCATGTTTTCATAACTTTTGTCTGTCTTAATGCAGAAAAAGGAAATGATCCCAAGTAAATAAGCTATCAGATGCAAAATTTTAGCACTATTTAAGAAATGCTTTGACAGGCTAACAGATTTGTTTTCCCACTGCAGTATCATCACCACATTTTCTGGATCTTCAAACAGAAGCACACAGAAGTCATCCAGACAATGTCATAGAAATGTAGAAGTCTTATTTAGCTTAAGGACAGTTTTAAAAAGAAATGTCAGAGTTGATGGAAACTTATGAGACAGCTCTATGCCTCCCTGAAAGAAAACCTGTACTTCTTGATTCTGGCACACTTAAAGGTTAGAGAAGAGAGTCTTAGTATCACAGGTGCACTGGGAATAATTAACACTACTCTTATTTGACTAGAGACAAACAGAAGTGTTGAACAAAACATCAGCCTTGATTGGCTCAAGAATCCTGGCTAACAGGAACATGCATTTTGATGAAACAAAATACATTCCACTGACAGCTGCATTTCACTCTACTGAGCAGAAATATCATGTCAAAGCAAATACTAACCAAGACGATAAACACCAATTTGAAATAGTTCTTTCCACATTATTTTGTAATGGTTATTACCTCCGTCATTCACACTGCAACTTCTGTAATAGTGCTATAGGCAATTTTGTGGCCAGTAAGTCATACAGTGGGTAAGCCATCGGTATTTGAATACAACCTGTATCAGAAAATGAGGCAAGGGATGCAGGAGAAAGCAGAACCATTGCCTTAATTAGGAAATCGGCTACTGCAGACAGATTCCTTAGAAATGTCTCTACCTCCTGTTTCCATCCTTCTCTGCCCTCTCCCTGTATCTGGAAAGAGACCAAAAACACTGCTAGAGATTTAACTCAGCACACAGTCTCAGAGGAACACTTTAATTGAGGGAGACAGAAGTGACTTCCAGCTACGTTTTTGCATATAGAATTCCAGTTGTGTTTAGACTCTGAAGTCTTGTTTGACCCTCAGGTAATACAGGATGCCAGCTAGCAGAGAATTAGCCCAGTACAAGACTCAAGGGAAAGAACTGTGCAGCACTGTTGACTTCAGTGAGCTTTAGATCACAGCATCGTAAAAGTGCTGGTTGAAGAGAGGTACGGAGGTCCATAGTCTGGCTCCCTGCCCAAAGCAGGACTGTCACCAATACTAGATCAGGTCAGCCATGATTTTGCCCGGCAAAGTTTGGAAAAACTCCAAAGAAAGAGAATCTGTGATCTCTCTGGGTCACCTGTTCCAGTGCTAAACCACTGCCTGAAATGGAAAAGGTTTTCCTAATGCGCTGTCCAAAACTACAAAACGTAGCTGTTGCCCCTTGCTATAAGACCTAACACTACCATGGAAGAATTTGGCTCCACCAGCTTTGTAGCTACCCTTCAGGTATTTTTAGGTTGTCATTAGATCACTCCCCTGTCAGACTAAACAAGCCTAGCTCCCTCAGCCTGATCTGGCTGGCCCCTGATCATTCCATGCCCCTGGCCATCCCAGTAGCTCTCTGCTGGACACTCTCCAGTATCTCCACATCCAGAATGGGGTGCAGCATTCCAGGTGTGGCCTCACTCAGAAAGGAATAACGGCTCCCTCAGTCTGCTGGCCATGGTGTTCCCAACACAGGCCTGCCCCCATACTGAGATGACCTTGCACTCATGGTTCTTACTCAATGTGGCATTCACCAGAATGCCATCTCCTTTTCAGCAGCACTCAGCCTGTCACCTCCCAAACTGTACAAATGCACGGGGTTATTTCATCCCAGATGCAGAACCTTGTACCTTGCTGGGTATTTGAGGGCTTTGCTGACCCAGTCCTCACATTTCTCAAGGTCCACCTGCACTGAAGTTCTGTCATTCATCTTGTCAGTCAGTGCCCTTAATTAAAAACACCTTCAGCATATCTGCAGATGACTTTTTATGTCATCACTCAGGTCACAGATGAAACTGTTAAAGAATATGAGCGCCAGCATTAATCCCACTTGTTACCAGCCAGCAAACCATTGATTACTACCCCGTGAGTCTGGCAGTTTGGCCAATCTCAGCCCACCTAACCAGCTACCCTTCCAGACCATACTTCCTCAGCTTCCAAACTAGACTATTAAGTAGCCTGGTACTTCCTTAAAGGTCATGAGTCTGAATCAAGACGGGGACATGTTTGTAGGACAATGATAGAACTTTTCTTGATAGCATCTCTTCTATACCAATTACACTAGTTAAATACAAGACTTCAGCTTCTGAAGCTGCCTAGCTGCTGTTTTTGCAAATGTTGATATTCCTTTAAGACAGGAAGTTAATTATCTTTGAGATACAGAAAAATGGCAAAGTTCCTCCCACATATATGACTTTCACTCTTCAAACAGCACTGAAAGGTCCGATGCACCAAATGAAGCTTTATCCATGAATCACTTTTTGTATAATCAGAAAGGTCCCCTTCCTACCAAATTTTCTGTTCCTTTCACTAAATATGTCTGCTGCATGATGCTAAACACAGGCACAGCAGTGATGTTGAGGTGATTCATATTCAGTTTCTGTGGATTTTTAAACTGCAATGAATTGCCCATTTAAGCAAAACTGACAGGTACAGTTCTACATGGGCTGACAGAGCACTTTTCACATTCCCTAAAATTTTTCCATTCCCTAAATGTAAACATCTTCTCTCCATCATAGTTACTACGCATATGAATACTCAAAGAGATACTTTTAGATCTTTCATGATTTCATATTCATGTTTTTTGGGCTGTATCACTCTTCTAATACATGCATTCTCCCCACAGGGCTGTGACAGGGCAGAATTCTTACATTATCTTCCTCTCCACAACCTCATTTCAAGGAAATGAGCTTCTAATGCTTCTATTAGAAATATCACATTTGATTTCAGTTGTTAAAACAGCTCTGCAAGAAACACAAACGTGGAGGAGGTTGTGATGAGTCTGAAATTCTAGTATACAGGTAGGCCAATTGTTTATATGTAGTACCTACTGATAACTTTGGCACCTCCTAAGTAAAGAGTATTTGTCCCATATTGCAGATGGTCTTCATTACTTCCCTTCTAAGATAAGACCAGGAAGAGCAGTGATTCTGTGTTGGGATCACAAGAGGTACTTCTTATGCTCAGCCTTGCACCCAGTCTCCTAGCAAATGTTGTGTTTTACACAATGGAACAGCTTTTCCTATTGCAAGAAATCAGTTAGGCCAGGGATGGATCGGGAAAAACATCCACAGAACCATCTCATCAGCACGAATAGCACAGACTGCAATGAACAAACACAGTGACATCTTCATGGTGGGATCTTTGACCATGCTCTGCATTGATGCCAAAGCCAAGTTCTCTACGAGAAGTTATTTACTTATCAGTGCTTATTAAAAAAATTCAATGACAAGTTTTCCATTGCAGTAAACCATGTGCAATTATTTCTGCCTGTCTTAGGCTATCAAAATGATTATAAAGATGAAGAAATGGGCAATAGGTCAAGGAAGAGGCAGAAACTGCTGAGCCCACAATAACAGAAAACTCTCAAGCCGCAGTTCATGCATGTTTCATCATTGCAGAACCTTCCCAAGATGTTTATGCCAAGGATATCCCCTGTTGTTCCAATACCAAATACCCCTTGCAAAATTACAAGAACTATTGAATGCTTGGAACAGATTCCATCCAGGCTTACCTGCGTGAGTGGCTCAGGAGGAGGTGGTGGTGGTGGTGGTGGAAGGTCTAAATCAGGGTGTGGAGGTGGAGGGGGCAACTCATTCTCAAACCGTCCAGTAATGGTAACATAGGGACTTGATTTAGAATAAATGTCACTATCCAAGCCTGTTGAAGGCTGAGTGACTGTACTTTGCTGGTTGTTAGAAGAAGTTTTCTGGGCTTGTAAAGTTCTCTGTTCAACATCATTTATGTCTGCTACAAGATCAGCCATTAAAGCATCCAGGTCTTTGTCCTCTAGGGCACTTAGGGATTCTGTAAAGAAAACCACAAAATGTGTCAGAGTGAGTGCATTGCAAAACACTGTGTTTCCAGTTCAGTGGAGATTAAATTGCAGAAGGGATGGTTACTGTAAGATATAAAGGTTATGGGAAAGGAAACAACATTTTAAATGGGCTGAAGAAACAAATGTGTTTTAGGAATAGCCATTAATCTGGTCATACTGAAGTTCAGAGTACAAGGAACTCTATGAATACAAATTAAACAGGACAGGAAGCGTCACTTTCAGTGATACAGTCTCAGACACTTATGATGTCACGAAACCTGGCCCTAATCCAGCAAGGTTTCTGGGACACGTGCTTAGTGATATGGATGCAAGAAATTCCATTAGCTCTCATTAGGCTGTTTACTTATCTTAAGTACATACATAAATTCTTAGCAAGTTTTGGTATAGCACACAACAAACCGTGTAACCAAGGCCTATATCAACAATATCTTCATATATTACTACTGTTCTACAAGTCCAAAATTAACACGAAGCAGAATCAGAGAGTTCTAAGACACAAGAAATTGTATGGTATCATTTGGAGAACATCAGTAATTGTTTCATCAACATCTGTGACATACCTCATGTAATATGCAGGGTTTTGAGTATCCTTTAAGCAAAGAACAAACAAGACAGTCTCCTTTCAAAAGCATCTTATCAACCAGATAGAAATATTGTAACTTTTGCTTTCTGGCCTCTACGCTGTCAGACTATAAGACAAAATCCTATACTGGAACTTCATATGCAATTTCTTCTTTGGTTGTTTGAACTAGCCATGGTATAAGAGACCCTGTGGAATAACATCGTGTAGGGATGATTTAGTTTTCTAGAAGAGAAGGGTTCTGTAAGTACCAACAGATTCACTGGTTTAAAACTCTGAAGAGTCCAGTTAAAAAAAAAAAAAAATAATCACAAATTGGGAAAGCTTTAAGTGGGATTTTGGCAAGGGATGGAAAGCACTGAACTAGGTACTCAAAAATGCTAATATAGTCCAACAAAGAATAGATCATTCATCAACGTAAGCATGAACATGTCACTACGCCGTCTCAGTTTACTCTGCTTTACCTGTTACGCTAATATTTTCATAAGCTTTTCCTTTCAGTGGGAAAGTAGGCTTATGATCCTCTCCATTTACATACCTTTACCCACTTTGCTAGTAAAGGCATTATGTAGCTTAATAGAGAACTGTTTCTGGGACAAAAACACAGGTTAAAAACAAGTCAGGCAAATGCAAACAATCAGCCCCCAGTAAAAAGAAAAAAAACCCACAAACAAAACCAAAGGATAAACTCCCTCATTTAATTCATCACACAGCCTCAACAAGCAGCTGTACATGCAGAAGTAACTGCAAACCAGAATGAGAATAAGCGATGTAAAGCGGAAGCAGTTGAAGCCGACACGTCCACTGAACAAAAATGCTTATGCAGCTCTGACCTCACACTGAGGAACTTCATCTTCTGTTAAGTTAAATCTTTACATAAAAAAGGTCGCATTTTAGAAAGTTATTTGGGGGACTTCTCATTTTTGTTTTTCTCTACACTCAGACATTTTTAAAAGTCTGACTCCTATATAAGACTGAGCAATGTCCCTTTAAGAAAACGTTGGGGCCTTTAAGTTTCCTACATTGAGACACACAAATATACCTCTCCCTCCAGCATAACAGTTTTGTTTGGTTTGGTTTTTGTCTGATCGAGGGTGTTTGAAGTTTTTCTTCTCATGTGTTGCTGTGAGGTATTTTAAATAACCATAAAAAGCATGAAGGAGTCCATTCAGCTACTTACCGTTTAAATCTTTAAAACCAACTGTAAAGCTAAATTCATTGTTGGACACTTTGGGTGATGGAGGTTGTACAGTCTCCACTCCTAAACTCTGTTAAGGTAGAAGAAAAAAAAAGGTATCTGATGACATAATTACTATTACAGACATTAACATTTATAAATCAATTACTTGAATTTGTCTAATGAAATCAATTCTTCTTCAAGGAACAGAATGACACACACAGTTTCTGGGATTATGCCTAGACTGGTAAACTAAATAGGGCCAGGACAATCTCATAATCATGCCAAGTGTTTAAGGGTTTGCATGCTTCTCAATACAATGTTGACCCATGACAACTGCAACACCCAGGCTTGGTGTGGGGAACAGCAGAGGCTGGACAGATTTTTAGGTTTTGGTCATTTTTTTGAAAGGGGGCGGTGGGTGGGTGTTGAAAGGGTTTAGCTGTGTACACATTTGAGCTATGCAGTGCCATTTGCTCCAGAGTGCTTTACTTACTAATATAAATGTAACCTAGCTGTTGCTGTCTCACCTGTTTGCATAAAAAACACAAACACAACAAACAACAAAACATGCTGCTGTTTGCAATGTAAACTGTAAATCTGCATGGTTACATAGAGAATTCCTAGCTTGTGGCTTGCAGTTTAGGAAGCAGGCAGGGAACCAGTGCTTCACAAGTTAAGAAAAGTGCATACAGTGGAGACTGGAAAAGATACACTCTCCCTTCCACAGCTGGGAAGGTGATAGCTCTAACAAGCAAACACTGTAGACAGGACTGGAAAGAATTTCAAAGGTGTCTCTAGACCATGCGCCTGTCCTAACGCAGGTCAGTTATACTTGGGTCACACCTGAAAAATGTACAGCTAACCTGATTTAAAAAGCTTCCTATTAGATAAATTCCACCATCACCTCTGGCAATCTATTCCACTGCTTCACCATCAAGATCACTACTCCTGCCATCAAACCTTTCTTGTGATGCTCATCCTAAACTTGCTTTGCTGCAGCTGAAGACCATTCCCTGTTGTCCCCCATTCCCTGTTGTCCTACTCTCCGTGGACATGAGGAACCAAGTACATCTTTCTGCTCTGAAAGTATTTTAGGGTCGTTATCAGTCTCCTTTTCTCTAGACCAAACAACCTTGTGCAATCTTTTCTTATAGGTCATGTTTCTTTTCCTTCTCATCATTCCCATTGCCTTCCTCTGGATTTTCTCCAGTGGACCTTCCTTCTCCTCAAAATGGCTAACACTGGACACAGTTTCCCCGTTGAGGGATAATGGAAGGATTACTTCATATATCCTACAAGCTACACCCTTGTTCATACATCCCTGTGAGATATTTGTTTACTGGTGCTCATACTCAATTGGTACCAGAGGCATTTACTTTTTTAGGTTTGCCTGAAACTGACAAGGATTTTCCATGAAAATTAATGTAAATGTTTTTCTTGGCAG
This sequence comes from Ibidorhyncha struthersii, assembly GCA_013398815.1. NCBI lineage: Eukaryota > Metazoa > Chordata > Aves > Charadriiformes > Charadriidae > Ibidorhyncha > Ibidorhyncha struthersii. The sequence continues at coordinate 140,837 of VZSZ01001788.1, read as the reverse complement.
CTCTTTTCATCTATTTCCTGCCCAGGACATGTTGGTTTCTTCTGAAGTTATACAGAGCTAGAAACCAAACCAGTGATGACTTTAAACACAGCTTCTGTTTTATTAAAAAAAAAAAGAAAAAAAGGGAGGGCAAAAAATGTATTGATGAAACAGACTGTAAGAGCATAAAGGAAATACTTTCATTATTAATATAACAAGAAGTCATAACATTTCATAATGGCCATAAAACTGCAGGAAAAAAAAAAATGAAAGTACACACAAAAGGAAGTTAAAGAGAAAACGAAATGCTAAAAAAAAAAGCCTAAAATGAAGTACACAGAAATACCAGAAAAGCCCAAGTCGGAATTTCTGTTTATTTTTCAGCCTTGCTATGCAATGTGAAAGCATGTCTGTGTGCTTCTACCATTTACATTTACTTAAGGAAGAGACAGATTGGTGAAAAAGGGTGAAAAACTATCTGCAGTCTCATTTTGGAAATTCAGACTCTAAAGGAATTAACAGATGCAAGTCTATTAACTGAAAGTCTTCACACTTTCAGACACGCCTGTCTCCTTCTCCCATACAATGCTGAGGTAAGAAGTGATGCCAGCACTTTAGAGAGGAGGAGGAGTCAGTCTCTATCTTAGGAACACATCCCATCCCACCCAGTACTGCACCCATCAATGGAGAAAGAGGCTCACTCTCTTACTCTCTTGCGATCACCTGCACTCGTAACAGTGCTGTGTCCAATTTAAGGAGGTAAAATTTATCACAAGCAGTCTTTTGATAATTTTCAAGGCACAATAATGAAATGAAATTACTCTAAATGCCTCCTTCTTTATATACATATATAAAAAAATAAACACGCATGCTTACAAATAGCTTTTAAAAAGCAGAAAGGCTACGATGGGATAAAGTATTGTGATTTGACAGCTAAGAATGTCATGTGAACTCTTGGCTTTCACACAGTTTAAGCACAATTCCTGTTCTGTGGCTCAGAATTATTGGTATTTAATTTGGCAAGCACTGGGATTCACCAAGAGGAAAGACCCCTCAAAACAGAGGCTGTAAGCAATCCAACTTGCACAGAATCCAAGATGACAGTTTAAGTGTTTTCAAGCATGCGTTTATTAAAATACAACAAATTTCTTGACTTTGTGGTTTGTTTTTTTTTAAATAAAAATTCTCTTTTCATCAGGTTTTGCAGGAAGTATTCCATGACTATAGGTTTAGAAATAGGCTCATGCTGTTTTATAGTTTCCTCTCAAGAGCATATTCTGCACTGGCAATAACTGTAACTTAGTATTTTGACATAGCTAAAGATTACTCATGCATATATTCAAAATGTTGCTTTCATTTCCAAAGCTTACATTTGACACTCAGGCTACATCCCATTTACTCATATGTGCAAAGCATTCGTACCTGAAAATTCTGACTCAAACTCTTCCTGTTTTGACAGGATCTTTCACTTTCTTGGGACTGAGTCCAGAGGAATTTAAATTGCTTATTTGCTTTTTTTTGAGCCAGCGTCTTTCATAAGCAGTTAGCTCTCTTTAACAATCTAGCCTTCACTGATATTACCTTGTTCTTCAGGCCACTTGTTTTAACTGTCAAGCACAGAAATTTAGTTGAAGGTTTTTCAAAATAACGTATCTGTATTTATTCAGAGTGGAGGTACATGAAAAATGTAGAAAAGTTGCCTCTTTTCTCTAACACACAATAGCTATTTTTCTAATCTTGATATTTATTTACCTGGGTCAGCATGTCCATCTCCCCAAGTAAATTGCTGAACATTTCATCTATATCATCACATGTTTGCTCCATCTGAAAGAAAAAAAAATCCACAGACAAGGAATCATTACAAGTTCATTTCAAAGCCAGCAACAGTAAAAAACAGAGGATACGCAACATTCTTTTACATTGTGTTCCAAATTAACTTTAAGACAACTGTTCATGACTTGCAAAAACCTCCATCCATAGTCTAGAAATACCTACTAACAGATGAGAATCTCAATCCTGTATATGCTTAAACACACACTTGGGCTCTACACTCATTAGGAGATCCAACCTCCTTGTATTATTTACATGTCATAGGACTAGCTCATAAACCATGGTTGTATCTTAAACATCAAAGAAATGTAGCCAGTGAAACATGGAGAGGGAAACAAAGTTTGAGGTTGAGAAATTCCTGAATGCTTCATCTTGAAGCTTTCTTTCTTTGGCTTAGATGACTAATACAACAAGAGTTTACTGGGCATTATCTAGTGCAGGACCTTGTTATGCTTAGGTACCTGACCAACGTTTTGTTTCAATATTTCTTCCTATCTTCTTTCAAATACTAGTGCACTGAGATAACTCCAGTCTTACCTAACCTCATGACATCTGACGGAGAGCACTGAGACATGGAAAATAGGTACGTGCTGCATGACAGTAAATAGCGGCTCTTGTTGCAAGACCAGGGCTTGTGAGGACATCACCACACACTGGTGGTGCTGAGATACTGCAGAGGTACAGCTTCTGTAATAATTCTTTTCCTCTTTCTCATAAATTTGTTCCTTTGCAGGGAGAGAAGTAGTGTAAAACGGCGTCTGACATGGAACACGACTGTCAGAGACAAGAACTATAAACATAATTTTCTTAAGAGGCTCAAGCCTGCAAGGGATTGAGAACTCGCATAAAACTAGGGTTCAAACTAGGGTCAAACTTTAAACATACAAGCAGTCCTGTTGGTTCACTGGGTTTGTGTGCACCTGTATTGGCTTTACGTGGCAAGGTTTTGGTAGTGGGGGGACTGCAGGAGTGGCTTCTGTGAGAAGACAGAAGCTGCCCTCATGTCAGAGAGACAGTAGTTCCAGCTGGCTCCAAGATGGACTTGGTGCTGGACAAAGCTGAGCCCATCAGCGATGCTGGTGGCACCTTTGCGATAACATATTTAAGAAAGGGAAAAAAAAGGCTGCATGGCAGCTCTAAGAAAGGAGAGAGTAAACATGAGAGAAATATCCCTGCAGGCACCGAGGTCAGTGAAGAAGGAGGGGGAGGAGGTGCTCCAGGTGCCGGAGCAGAGATTCCTCTGCAGCCCATGGTGAAGCCCATGGTAAAGCAGGTTGTTCCCCTGCAACCCATGGAGAACCACGCGAGAGCAGATGTCCATACTGCAGTCTGTGGAGGACCCCATGCCAGAGCAGGTGGACATGCCGTGAAGGAAGTTGCAGGCCATGGTGTGTCCACGCTGGAGCAAGCTCCAGGCAGGAACTGCAGCTTGTGGAGAGGAGCCCACACAGAGCAGGTTTTCTGGCAGGACCTGTGACCCCGTGGAAGACCCACAGTGGAGTAGTCCATTCCTGAAGGACTGTACCTTGTGGAAAGGACGCATGCTGGAGCAGTTTTTCAAGAACTTCAGCCTATGGTAAAGTCCCACAGTGGAAAAGTTCATGAAGGACTGTCTCCCATAGGAGAAACCCCCATGCTGGAGTAGGGAAACAGCAGGAGGAGGGAGGAGTGGCAGAGACAAAGCATTGTGACCTGACTGCAATCCCCATCCCCCTCTGCTGCTTGAGGGGGAAGTAGAAGAGTTGGGACTGAAGCTGAGCCTGGGAAGAACCGGGGTGGGGGTGGTGGGGGGAGATGGTTTTTGTTTTGTTCTTATTTCTTATTATCCTACTGTCTTATTAATTGGCAATAAATTAATTTCCCTATGTTGAGCCTGTTTTGCTCAGCAGTAATTGGTAAGTGATCTCCCTGTCCTTATCTTGACGTCTGGAGCTTTTCCATTGTATTTTCTCCCCATTCTGCTGAGGCAGGGGAGTGACAGAGCAGCTTGGTGGGCACCTCCAAGGTGGCCAGCCGAGGTCAACCCAGCACAGCACCTTACAGGACAAGGACCAACCTGATGCAAGAAAGCAATCAACTGAGGACAGGAACAACTCTAATGACTATAAAGACTGGCAAGAAAAGACGACCATTAAGTATCCTGTTCTTCAACCTTTCCTAATCATTTTCCTTTAATAGAGCATCTTGAATCATGTAACTATTCCATAGTTAAATGATAAAGGCCACTGAACCACTACAGTCAGTATCTGTTGTTTGAGAATTATTTGGTAGCATGTCTTTAATATAATAGTTAATACTGGAGCAATCTGAGCTGCTCTGCCTCCTGTGGACTTGATCTTTCTGGCATCTACATAAGCAAGACAGGCCTAATTGTCCTCTTACCACCTGTGTTATCACTGACACCAGAACTCAGTAGGAGTAGGCATTTCATCAGTCAGGCTTGGGGCATATTCTACCTGCTTTAGACTTTTTGTAGCTGGTGTAACTAAACAAGGCACAGGCAACTGGGAACCTGACTTTGAACTTTCACAGTTCACTCAGATCTCAGAAATCAAAGACTTAAAGATTTAGGGACTGGATGCTATTAAAGACATTTAACAGGATGTGGTTGGCAGGGCTGAGGGTAACCCTAGCCCAATGGTGGAGACAGTGCACAGCTATGCCCATGTAACAGGGAACACATATCACACATCACTAAGCAAAAGGGGATCTGAAGTCATCTATCTGCTTCATTTCCAGCTGACAAACCCACACTGGATGGCTCACTTTCTCCGCACATATCATAGTATCATAGAGAGCTTTCTATATAAAATCCTGTTTCTATAGATTCAGCAGTATACTGGTTGGGTAAATCATTACTGAAACTTAATTCATTTATTTGAATCAACAGCTGTTTAGCTTCCTACACACCTGGCACTTGGAGAATCAAATTTCATAAAAAGAATAGATAAAACGGCACTTATTTGATCAGGCAGAGTGAAGTCAGGTTTGTTATGTGACAAAAAATGGAGCTGCAGTTCATACTGACAAGTATCTCATCAGTGCTTAAATAATACTGAATAATTTTGTTTTCCTGTTTTCTGATTTAGGAGAAAAAAATATCTGCTGGGAAATCTTATCAGCTCTAGCCATTTGTATGTTTTTGTGGTTTTCTAAAGCACCGGTTAGATCTACTTTCTGGAAAAAATCTTCATACTGGTTCCTTTGACAAACTGAAATCCTGCTTTGTATATTTTTCCAGAATAGAAATATAAAAGTGGCAAAAAAATTACTCTTGGGTTACAACCAGGACACCTTATCAAGAGGAGCAAGAACTGTCTAAAAAGGAAAAAAAAAACCCAACCAAACAACCAAGAACCCTCTTCACTAGCTAATTAAAAAAAAAAAAAGGCAAGAGAAGTGAATATTGGATTATACACTTTCACCAAATTATGGCATTTTTACAGGTTCTAGTAAATTGAGAGCTTTTTTCTGTGCAATTATATGATTTTTCCGAATCTTCAGATACATTCAATTCATAAGGAAAATAACATAATCCTATGCACAAAGAATTCTGTAAGAATTTCCACTATAAATTGGAGCTGAGTTCATCACTGATGACTTTTCCTTATCAATTCAAATAAATGACATTTAATACTAGCTTGTTTTCTTTTTTACCTTAAGCACTTGGGAGAAGGGAGAAGGCACAAACATCTATTTTGAGAAGGAAATACATCAGTGTCCCTTTCAAGTGTCACTTTCAATGAACAGACAACCATCACAATCACCAGACTGATAAAGCCATGTTGTCACCATCGCCCGTACTGGTATCTTTTTTTTTTTTCTCTTGAATTTTTACTGATTTGGTTTAAGATGACAAAATTGACATCATAATCAACACCATCATAATCAATACCCTGAAAATATTTTTATGTTAAAACACACTGAGTGATCTCTTAAATTCATATGAGAACTCTCCAAATTTGTCAGGGATTTTGTCAAGAACTAGGAAAGCAAAAGATAATAAAATGAGTCCCCAAAATGTGAAACTGTAAAAGAATGTCCATCCACTCTCCTCCTCTTTAACTCCTATCCACAGTCATTTCCATTTATTTTATTTGATTGCCACAGTAGTAACAAACAGACAAAACAATATGCAGATTTAGGAATTATCCCATTCAAGGAAGATGTTGCTGCATTTTTGACCAACAAATTCTTTTGACTTTTATAAATAGCCTTAAACTTACACAAACCAGAAACTCAAAGTGAAACCTGCAGGTGCATCAGCTATTATCAACAAAAAAGGGGAAAAGATTTACCAAGGTACCCAGAAAAAAAATGACTTTCATACTCAGTCCTCCTCTATATCCACTAAACAGTAACTTTTCTGTATATAGTACTAATACTAGTAACCCTTAAAATCACCATCAACTACAATAAACTGAAGAGATAAAAAATACAGTAGTTTTACAATAAGTTTCCCATGTTATACATAAGATTTTAATCAGAGAAAAAATCAGAATTAAAATAAAATGAGGAAATTGCGGTTATCAAGAATAAACATGCTAAGGAGGGGCTTGTGGGAAGGCATACATGTGAAACCTAACCTATTTTTAAAGTGATTGATTTTCAAATTGATGTCTTCTGGACAACTTTTTGAAGTAACACCAAGCATACAGGCAAAGGTATTCCTTGTCTTTTATTTCCCCCAAATTTCAAATCTTTATTGAGCTCTCATGAAAACCTCTTTTTTTTTAAAAAAAAAAAATACTCCCACATTTCTCATACTGTTTATCTACAGGGTTGGAGCATTTTCTCTTCAGCTTGCTATTCTAACCACCAAATCTCATGTATGTTAAACTCTCACAGGTTTATATAATGCATAAATATAAACTCACTGTATTTTGACTCAATGATACATTTATTCACCCCACTATTTACTAGAAGTCCCCCAGACCTGCTAGACCTATGTCCTGGTTTGAGGTAAAACAGAACCAATTTTCTGTTTAGTAATTTTACTTTGCAGCTAAGCCTCTTCTAACTACTGAAATTAACAGCGTATTGGGCAGAAACTGTTCGCTCTCAGACTGTAAGACCTATGTTATATAGCTGATGGCAAGGAACAGTATGCAGAGAGGCTCTTGCTTATACTTATTGCTATAACACCCAAGGCCAGCTAACTCTGTTATTTGTCCCGTTGGAGGGTCCAAAGCGGAAAAGCGTAGAGCGGTCGCACCTGGGGGGAGGAGCGGACAGGACAGGTGACCCAAACCTGACCAACGGGGTATTCCATCCCATCTGCCTCATGCTCAGCATAAAAGCTGAGACATCAAAGGTTCAGCCCTCTTTCTTCAATGGCCAGTGTCTGAGGAGGACTTAGTCTGCTCATCTGCCTTTGATCCTGATCTGTGCATTCCTAAATCCAGATGCAGAATACAGTTTCTGTCCATCACTGAGTCCAGTCTGGGACCTTCCCAGTGCCTGTCAGTGATGTGATCATCATCCTGGGAGCTTGATACGGTTTTGTATATATTTTATTATTTTCTTTTTATTATTTTATTATTAATATGTCATTAAAGTAGTTTAGTTCCTTCTAAACTCATAAGTCTCTCTCTCACCCTCTTCTCCTTGGAGAGAGAGGTGGGGGAAAGCACCTGTCATTCATCTCAGTGGCCAGTCCAGCCCAAACCACAACCTATTACTTTCTACCTTCTAAATTTCAGATTTAGCAGCCTCTTTGCTGAAAAAAATAATTTAAATCTACATTGAGAGACATGAATAACAGAACTCTTGTATTTCATTGTACTCTCTGTACTTTTAGCATCTTTGTATTCCAGCTCATCCAATGAAAAATTATGGTATCTATGGTATTTGTTCCTCCTTCTCCTTACCTGTTAATGTCTGTCTTTTGTAGCATCTGCCTTTTCTCCATCACACACTTTGTTGCCGTTTCCAAAGACCTAATTGCATCCATTCAGGTGCCCCTGTGAGGGGGCCTCCAACCATTTCCTTTCCATAAGAACCAGCCCCGATGCCCTGGATGGCAATACAAAACTCCTGTGCTCTAAACTTGGCCACAGATGCATACAAAACTTCTTCCCTCCTCTAAATATCTACTCCATATATACCCTAATTTCAAAACTAAGACGTAAATTTCTACATTTTTTGAGCTATGGGCTAGGAAGTTAGAATTCAGTTATCTCACTTCCAACACCAGAGAAATTTGGCAGATGCACAGAAAGCAAGCTAGCCCACAGAGATGGACGAGAAACACTCCCTGGTCCAACTTGTTGTACTTGCATGAGCAATGTACTTTCTGGACAGAGAACACCATTTTCACGTGGGGATGATCCAGTACTCAAGGGCATCAAAGAAAAACATTGACTGAGAAATTTCTTGGTCAGATGCAAGAATGGAGAAGCAGTCCTTGCACTCAGTCTTAAGGTGCACAATTTTAACTGGGTTAAGTAGAATCTCACCTATGTTATTTAACATCATGCACTAACAGGCGGAGCACGAACTGCCTTTCCTGGTCTATAATATGAAGTCTGTAATCAGGATATTTCTGCATTGTTGCATCCATTTTGATTTGTTAAGATACTAGAGAGAATAACAAAACGATTTTTTTAAGAATGAAGTTTTGTGATTTGCACACTTACGTAAGACAACAGCACCATGTCTACAAACAATACAATACATAGGAAATTGAATTGTTTGATAGAATCATTATCACCTGGCAGAAAGCTAACAGAATGAGTAGTGAAAGAATGGCACAAAATTCATAGTCCTTAAAAAAGAAACTATTAAAAAATATGAGAGCTGACAGGGTAATCATATGGTGTGGCTCAAAAAAAACCCAGGCACGGTACTACATACTAAGCAGGGTTTGAACCATTAGTATCTGATACCTCTGAGAATTACTGAAAGCCAGCCCCTTTCAACAGGAAGAGTGGTCTAAGTCACATGGTAACAAGGCTTCTGCACTTGCAATCTGAAAACAAGCTCAAAGCCCTTGTGCAATACCGAACAGGAAACACCAACGGTATCACACACGAGATTACCATCTCTGCAACTCAGTCTCAGTTGAGTTGATGTAGTTTAATCAACCTAAGGGCTACAAACAAAAAAGGAATGAGGAACGGCATGGTATCAGGAGAACAAAAACATGCAGCGGATTCATGCTACAAACAGTATTAGGAACCAGTCCACTTAATGATCTGGTGTACAGTGACAGACACATTCATTAAGTTCAAAGCATTGCTGTTATTCTTAAACTATCACATATGCAAATAGCGAGGACAAAAATACATGAAGTATATTTTTACAAGTCACCTGGGAAGACCAAAAGCATACCTTCACCTCCTAGGCCCTGCCCTACAGTGTGTAAGTGTTGGAATACCATATCCACCAAAATGAACCACAACCAGCATTGTAACCTCCTGCTAAGATCTAGGTTTCTTACAATGATTTTACAGTTAGGTGTCAAGAAAATCTGACTACTCCAATGTCTCTTATCTACTTAAATGAGGCAGGATAGAAGTTCCTTAACCAGCTATTGCATCATGTCTAGTAAAAAGTCCCTAACAGACATTTAGTTCGACTTTTACGAACAGAATAAGAGAATATCTGTCTCTGCAGAATTCAGCCTAGAAGAATAATCCAATTAGTTACTAATTCTAGTAGGTACTAAGAAAGGAAATTGAAGTTTTGGGGTGATAAAGGAGAAATGGCAGCTGCCCCAAGCTTTCAAAATCACAATCAGATTTGGCAATTAGCATGTCCCAAAGACTTCTCTCTTTTTTACCTACATAAGATGACCCTGTATCATGTAACTCTCTTCTGTTTTAATACTAACTCATATTTTTGAAAGGATGAGGATGGATCCAACACAATTAAGACTGCTTCCAGCACTGCATTTTGCTAACATTCATAAGCATGGCATTTTCCAAGAAAAAGCTTGCACACATAGATAACTCTGAAAGCCGTTTCTTACTCCTGTCACCTATTCTTCTGGGAAATCTGGTGTGCCAATGACTGTAGGCTTATCTGCAGCTGAAATTACATTGCATATTTATCTCAGGGATGGGTGTAACATGTCATAACTCCACTCATAATGGAATGACAGTGACACACTAAAACACTAAAAGCTGCCGGAAGACTGATATAATTGCAAAATATCTTTCCTAGTTTAAAAGTAAGTTGCATTTGGCTTTGAATTAAAACAAAAATGCCCGATAAATACAGTAACATGAGAAAATCCTTTTCTAATATTAACCTGGGGCACTAGAGCATCTTCAGGTGACCATTTTTCATTGATTGCTCCAGACGCATTTTTACATACGCTGTGGAACCAATTTTGACTCCAGTTGCCCTGTTATCTTGCATCACATTGCTCATAATATGCTTAGCAAGACTAAAGGCACACTTGATATTTAAGCTTATCACTAACTCCAGAATCATCCACCCAGATATACGCACAAACATCTTTAGATAAGAGCACCCCAAACTCACAGATCCCACTTCTGTTTCACAGAAACTGTACATTTATACAATTAAACCTCTTGAAAGCTTGTTCCCTTTTTTGCTGGTTTGGAGTTAACACAGTTAACTCACTTGTATTACAGGAAAAAGTCTGAAGTTAGAACTGAAGTTGGAAGAAGTCTTTATTAGTCCAAAAGACCCAGCTCTCATAGACCTGAAAGCTACACTGCTGCACTTTAATTATGACAACAGTTGCATTTTACCCTTGTTTTGCTAAGATGATAATGATAACTTAAAGACCGCAGGAACTCCTATGCACAAGTACACCAACTGAGCACAAGTACACCACCACCTTTTGCAGTGATAAATATTTGAGTACTTCATTTTCCATTGGTGAGAGAGAGACAGAGGTTTAGTACGTTTGTAAAGCACCACAGGACACTGAGTCTGAGGTCGTCCTTCAGATGACGCTGCCTCAGCACCCATCACCTCTGTGCTCCCCAGCCTTCCCCTCTCCATCACACACTGCCCCAAACACATACTCTCTTTATCCCACTTGCTGAGAGGGGTGTTTGGGAGAAGCAGCTGTGGGTCCTGTTCTTAGGGTGAAGAGGGATGGCAAGATTATTGAATGGTCCCAGAGGCTCAGTTAAGAGAGACTGAGAGCAACCATGGACTACCTAAAAGCTTATCCACAGTGCATCAGGAGGAAGTTACTCAAGGCCAGAGGACAGGGTTAGCAAAGGGCTCTTCGTGCTGAGAGAGGACAGGAAGAACATTTAACCAGTGACAGGCAGCTACAGCTATGGAAAAGGAGTGTAGAGGGATATGGCATGCAGGCTGGGTGCAATACAGCTCATTCACCAAGCTGTTCTCCAGAATCACTCTCAGGCACAGACACAAAGTCTGGACCCTGGGCTCCAGAAAATGTATCCAAATACATTCAAGCAGCTGGCGACTGTGAGTTAAAAGCACCTTATGCAAGGGGGAAAAGAAACCTTAGTGCAAAGCACAAACTAAGGGAGGAGAAAGCTGGGGAGCAATTTCTGTGTACCAGAAATTCACTTTGTAGCCTCTTGCCAGCTCCCAATGGGGACTGCTTTTACAGAGCTCAAAAGCAGTGCCACTTCTGTTCATTTTTATATAGTACCCTCCCAGCAGACAATGTGCTTCAGTCTGGCCTGTGGGTCTAAGAACATTATAGAAATACTGTACAGCTACAGACTTGATCATCTTATTTTTCCTTTGTCTATTTACTGCAGAATGGTCCAGTTTGGGGACTTCTACCTACGAGCCATACAGGCAACACAAACTCTTTGTGTAGAATGAAAATGGTAGAAGGAGACATATTTCCAGTCCTGTGTTTTCACGGGTTGGTAGAAGAAATAATTCCCTAGTCTGTGCTAGATTACTGACACACAGGAATAAGATCTCCATTTCCCCAACTTATCTTCTCCTAGGAAAGGCAGAAAGCCAGATGGAAGTGTGTCCCCCGAGCTGGATCCAGCTCACGAACCACCAGCTGATCGAGGCCCATTCATCTTGTGTTGATAACATGTCTACTTCAGCTCTACTCAGGTATAAACAACTGCAGATATACATGCTACCAGAAAACATGAATCTCAGTTTTAGGTTCCTCCCACCCCCTGCCTTGATGGGAGAGTAAAATAGTGAAAGAGTAATGTAAGTCTGAGTCGCACAAATTTGTTCCGTTTCCACATTCCTTCCCATAAGTTGTAGTTTGTTGATGTTGGTGCAACATTTTCCTTCCTGTTTTTTCCAGTTACCCAACATTGCTGTACAGAACTTACATGACAACAAAAGACTTTCTCGTACTTAAAAAAAAAAAAAAATTGCCAGCAAATGAGAATAGTGCAATTATTAATATTTTTTGGATCCAGCAGAATACTCAGCCTAACTCCACACTGAAATGCAGCAGATGGGCAATGAGCATTCCATTCCCATTTGCTACTTTTGAACTATTCCCAGAATTCCCTATCCTTAGGTCACCGAGCTATGGGAAGTGTCTTGTAGCTCTCTACTAAATGAAGATTTTGGTATTTAGCTTCACAAAATCCATAAGGCATGCTGATTCCACATGAACAGATTGTCTAACAAGGAGAAAATGGTAGATAAGGAAGCCCAAAGATGACAGAGGAAGGCACACAGGGATTCACAATGGGGGAAAATCCTTCCCCTCCCCCATTCCCTACAAAATCAAGAGATGTAAAGTGTGGAATAATGAAAATAATAGCACAAACTTAGGAACAGGAAAAAAGGAATGAAAAATTACAGTAGAAAATTTAACTGCAGGAGCTGCTACATTGAATAATCAATGGCTCATTGTTTCCAACATCCACCCCCTCCCACAAGGGGCCATCAGAGGTAAGCGCAAGATATGCTATAACAGTGCATGACAAAACTGTCTACCCATACAAATAACTTATTCCTAGGCTCTAGTCATTAGCAAAAGCTCTAAATCACCATCTTATCTCTTATAATCACATGTTCTTATTACTGCCAGAAATGTTTAAGGGAGGGCACACATGGTATGGGAAAGGAAGACTGAAAGAGGAAAAGACACTAACATAAAACGCTTGAACAGATAAGAGTGAAGCAAAAGGGTGAAAAAAAAATTTGCAAAAATTTTGTTGAACCCATCTGTTTGTCTCATACACGGTTTGTGTATTAAAATCAGATGAAGCAAGTAATGCTTTAGTATGAATTTATAGGTATTTCACCAAAGTACAGTGCTCAGTACCATACTGAGTGTTAGAAAAATTAACTGAAGATTTTTTTTCTCAACCTTTTTCTCAGCTTTACTACTGACTGAAGCATCAGGTACAATTTCAAGGCCCATTATTAACTTATTACATAGAAAAGCTGTTTCTTTCAGTCTATATAAAGCACAGGGATCACAAACAGTTATAAGCGGTGGGTTTCAGATGAAGATCTGAGAGGAAAGTGGAAGTCCGGAGTCATCACAGATGGGATGCTATATTGGTATGGCTGTGGCTGCTTTGCCACAGCCCAGCAAGCCCTGAACCGCACAAAGGAAACAGTTATGGGAAGGAAAACGCAGCAAGAGAACAACCTTGTGACATTTCCAGTGTAATTCTTCCATTTCTGTAAGGTTTTCCATGAAAATGAAATGCCACTGCCTCCCTCTCTTTTTTCCTTACCATGTGGAGGGGGGATGGAACAACTGATCTGTTCAGAGATAGCAACTCCATCATGACACAAGGGAGGCAAAGGAGGTCAATCTAGTGACAGACATGAAAGGCTTTGCTGAATTTCATGGAAGAACATGGCTCCCAAGGGACAAAACTGCAGTTAAGTTTATGCTGAATCCCATCCTAGGGTTGCCACTCAAAACAACTGGCTGGATCATTTGTATTTGCTCTCTCAAACATTAGGTCTGCCAGTTTCCCCTCAGTCATGAGGATGTGGTCACCTAAGTACAAAACTAAGCTGTAACCACAAGTGTTTGGGAATGTTATCTGTGTCCATGTTTTTAGCATGTATTCTCTCTTGCTCAGGGTAATCTCACCAATTTAGGCCCTCCAAGTCACACTTACAGCAGATCTTCCAAATATAAGATTTCATCAAAAAGCACAGAGAACAGTAATGTAGATTTGACTGTTATTTAAATCATTGTTTTTTAAAATTTGCAGTCAGAGGCAAAAAAACGCATCAACTTACAAAACTGCTTTTTGGGACAATACATCCTTCTTATTTCTGTGCTTCAATGAAATTCCCGTTTCATTGTTAGAAAGTACTAGAAAGAAATACATCAAAATCTTGCTCTGAAGCAGAAGAAAAGTAATCATGTGTCTGCAGTCTGGGCTACATGACGATACAGTGAGAGTACCAAAATGGATCAGCTAAGGCCACTGAGGAGCAAGTTTTCATTTGCTGCCCATATGGACTTGATGCCAGCAGGTAGTGACAATTCTGTAGAGCTTGCCCACTCTCTTGGTGAGCTGCCTTCCAGGCAGGCACGTTATTTTGCCTAAAACTGAGAACTCAGAAGGTCATTTGCAATTTTTATCAGCAAAACCATCAGGTGAGTGCCTCTGATTTTGGCTCCTAGATGTTATCTCTATGCTTGATGGGACTACCAATGCTGCTAGAAGCAGATTTGCTCCCCATACATTCCCCCCTTTCCCTGATAGGTATGGGTACAATGACAAAATTTTCACCAAAATTTTTATTATATCAGTTGTATTGTCTGAGGAAAACTGAGAACTTTCCGTTGCTAGTGATATCAGCTATGTAGGGTCTGCACATCACTGTAGATTACAAGTAAATACAGAATGAAAGTAAAAATGGAAATGGACTGAGGAGATGCATCCAGTGCAAAATTTCTATCAGAAATGCCTCTGTATGCATTTTTAAACAGTGTCATACGAAAGTTTGGTTCATATATACTGAACCTTCTTTTTCTTCTAGGATTCATAATGCCCTGGCTCCCCAAAATGCTCCTAATAACTGTAGCCCTAATTTATTTGAGCCTAAACTCACAGCATGCTGGATCAACGCTCAACAAGAAGAAACACTGCTGTGTACAGGCTGACGTAGCTTTTGGTAGCAAAAATTCTGAGAGCAATTAGATAGCCACAGATCTAAAAGGTCGCTTTACTGGAAGAAAGGCTTTGAAACTAATGAGAGGCTTAAACTTTTTAAACGGTCATTATCAAACTAGTTTGTGAATTCCCACATTAAAGTTGTAAGTCAGATCAAAATAATTTGTGTTTCCTTTTCATTCACAGTCCAGGAACAATGCTATAAGTTAATATCGAGGGGTGATGAGGAACACATGTTCATGTACGCTTATGTAGATACTAAAAAGTGTCCTACAGAAACTTAAGAAGAACATGGCACCCTAGCTTCTTTCTTTCACAATGCAACATACTACCTTCTACACTGCCACCTATACTGTTAATATCTAGGGTAGCCGTGAATTAACATGCTGGATGATAATGAAAGATGCTTAAAATGCCTGCTTTTCCAAGAGCAATTTTACTATATCATGGATCACTCGTAATCATGAAAAGACATACGGTGGAGTTTCTATGATATCTGCATCTGACCTGGTCATGCCAGGCTCTTTTTAGCCAGTGAAACGAAAGAAAGGCAATTTCTAGAGCATGATGATTCATGGTAGCTGTCTAAAGCTGGGCAGCTGAACCAAGTTTTAGCAGTATCTGCCTCTCTTCATTGACTGTAAAGGGGACTTAGAACCTCAGGTGACTAACTGAAATGCTAAAGAGGATCCTGCCTCTAAAGTCCAAGAAGTGCTTTGGACAGTCTTACTACTGTAACTACAGACCTTCCAAAAGAAACAAGCTAAAGCTTCTATTTTGCCATAGACAAATAAGAGGGCTTATTTTCACTTTCATCCCAGATCAGCACCTGATCATGTGAAGTCATCATCACAACAGGTCAGGTGGGCGTACAACAAAACAAGTTGAGACATACCGACATGAAAGATGAAAAAAAGCTCTCTGGGAAAGAAAAACACATGCAGTTTGCAGAGAGACTAGGAAAGGATAGGGGCCTTGATATCTGAATGATATGCAGGAAAAACAAATTCAGCTACATTCCAGTAAAGCCACCTGAAATGTAAACACTCTTTCAAGAAAATCCACGTTCCCAAATCTTCTCAAAGGACAGATGTTCATGAATCCACAAACAAGACAGGTCCTCTCTTGAACAAGGCAACCCCTCCTCTCAGCTCCAGCACTACTCCACACTGGTAGTTTTCTCAGACATTTTGTAAGGTCAAAGAGATGCAACAGGTGATCCCTCCATCTACAGGTTACCCAAGTCCTACCCTCTCCCTTCACCACATACTGCAGAGTAAGAGAAGGAAAGCTTTCTGCCTCTTGTTCTGCTCACTGCTGTAAGACAATTCTTCTAACAGGAAAAGTGAAACACAGCAAAAGCAAAATCTTAGCAGGTTGGGTAAATTCTTTACTGCCTAAGGAGTTTCGGGCTGCAGTACTGAGTTAAGCCATTACAACATCCAGCAGGCCTCTCCATTCATACTGTTGCCCCCTTTGTGCAAACTGTTACCCTCGCAAATGTGATAGTCTCTAAAGCTTTACAAATCAGAAAAAGATCAAGTTTTACAGCGTGATTCACAGGTGCACGAGTTAGTTTGTGATCTAGTAGGCGCTGCTCACATACAGCGAGAATCAGACCTTTGATCTGTAAAAATCAAACTTAGCTGGAATAAATACATTTGATAACAAAATAAACAAGCACTTCAAAGACATCATACCCTGCTTGAAGACACTGCATATCAAATAATCGCAAATTCCAGCGTGAACAATTAAAACACAACATACTCAATAACTACTCTGAGCCTTCAGTCATATTTGCCTCTAAACACCAGAAGAGTCTGTAGTACCCACAGGAAGTATTTAAAGAAGAAAGAGAAGACACAGGGAATGATTAAAAGTACCCTTTCAGAGCCAGTATGTTTTTCCAGTTACATGTGCTCCCAGATGGATCAGAATTCTCTGAGAATATAAAACAAGGATCACCCAGCTATCTGTAATGCTCCATTGATTAAAGCTCTGAAAGACATTTGTAATCCATATTTCAAACCAAATTATCTCAATTTTTAAGCAATGCTTGCACAAAGCATGAAGTACAATTAAATGTAATAGGCTCCTTAGAAAGCACACAGGGGAAACCAGAACTTAATAGGTTCAGCAAAAACTTAGACATTCTGTTTTAAACATAAAGTTTTAACCTAAATTCACATTCTTTACAAAGTTTCTAGACAAAAATTCTGTAAAGTTAGTGAAGACAAAAAAAGTAGGAGCCTACACAGGTGGAGCAGGTCATCTAGTATAGCCCTCTGAAGCACTGGTGCTCACCTATTTGTCTCTAATGAAACAGATGTACCAAATTGAGTCCTGGAAACACTGCATTTACACCACCGTTGTGCAGCAGCAGGGTAATTAATTAACAGTGACATCAATAGAGTCATATGTGGCATGAGTATTTTTTAGAAGTCAGTCAGGAACAAATGACAAAACATGGATGTATGTAATTCACAAGGGGGAACTAGAACCAAAGAGGAAAAATGACTGCCAAAACTCTGCAAGCAGGAGGTCTGAGGGGTAGAATCAAGCTGGAGCCACACTAATCTCAGAATCGGATTAATCCGTGGCAGGAAGGGACCTCAAAAAGTCAAGCTGTCCATCCCCAGTTTGGTAGCACCCTACATTTTTTGTTTGTAGGCTCTAATCCTGCATCCAAATTTTTAATGACAGTTAAGACAGGCTAGATGATACGCTGGCTCAAAGACCCTACGGGATACATCTTCCCAGTGCTACAATGAATGGATTTAATTACTTCTCTTTTGGTGCACAAAGGATTGAAAAACCACCCCAAGCTTGTGGAGACTACTTATGTTACTTCCCCATGGTATTCAGATGAGGGTATCGTGCAAGATGGGCCTTCTCAAAGTCAGGAGACTCATCTATTTCTCCCCTAAACCACGTGGCCAAAACCACCACCGGCAGAGGTGTAAATCATGTTCCTTGGCAGTCGGTACTGGCTGTTTTGCCATGACCACACCACCTTCTCACATGCTTAGTTTAAGATTGACAGATCAGCACATTCACGTGGTGTATTTTTTGGCTGCTTGTGCCAGGCGGCTTGGACCGCACTTTCTCCCTCCTGCCTTTGCTTTCCCAACGCATCTGTCGAAAACAGGGCGCCGTGCGTCCCCCTGGGATCCCACCTGCCTCACCAGGCCGAGGGGAAGCTTTTGCAATCCTGCCTTGCAAATTGCTCAATCTCCTACTCGCCCCCTTCAGGGTCTTGGGCATAGTGAAGGTCTGACTCAGGTTAACCCCTGCCGAAGAGAACCACCAACACCGGGACCCAGCACCGCTACACTAAATCCTATTATCCTGTTTCCGCCCATCGAGGCCACGTTTGCCGTCGGAAGGTCCCCTGCCCCGAGGGGGGAGGCCTGTGTGTGAGATGGTGTCTCTCGCCACAGGCCTCCCGGGCGGCGAGGCGGCACGGCGGGGGCTGGCGGGCTCCCCTCTGCGGGCACCCGCGCTGCTCACCCGAGGCTGCCATCCTCCAGGGCGGCGCAGCTGTCCCCGGCCCCAAGCACCGGCTTTTGCCGGCATCATATCCCACCACAGCGAGCAGAACCCCCCGCGCCCCTCGCCACACCACAGCCGGGCGCCTCACGCTTCCCGCGGCGGCCGCACCTCCGCCCTCCCACCCCGTCGGGGTCCCGGGGCCGGCGCCTCCTTCCCTTCCTCCGTGCCCGGCTTACCTTGGCGGGCGGCGGC